>JAJHUR010089349.1:0-10134 GCA_027495735.1 Lutjanus campechanus
TTTTTTTTTTTTTTTTTTTTTTTTTTTTTTTTTTTTTAAATGAGTGTGAATTCTTGTCCAACAAGATCGTGGTATGAGTGTGTTCCTTGTAGCAGCTGGGAGGTGATGTCACTTAACCAGTAGGAAAAAAAAAAAGGCCCCAGATTGCACCTGACCTTAAGCGAGAAGCAGGGTAAAATCTGCAGTGACAAACGTCCTCAATGAATCTACGCTGAAAACAGAGAATGGTTGGACGAATTTTAAAAAAAAATAAATTCGATAAATTATGGTTTTTCAAATACATTTCAGAGCAATTGTGTGGATTTAACTAGGATTAGGATAAAATTTGTGAAGTTTTCTTTTTTTTAGATTACAACCACGTTGAAAAAATGTAAAATTAAGTCTTTTCAAATTAAGTTAAATATTTAGATTTACACAATTAATTTGAAAAAAAAAAGACCCGTTGAATTATTTTTTAAGTTGGTCCAGCAATTCTCTTTTTTTTCAGTGTGTCAGATTTCTTTCTCTCTTTTTTTTTCTTTTTGTTTGGTTTCTTTTCAAAGAAAATGTTGCAAGACGATTGGTGCTACATTTCGACGTAGTTCAGATTTGTCCGTACGCAGACGACACTCTAAAATATCTCTTTTAAAAGATCAGTAACGGCATCCAGGCATCACTCATTTTGCACATTCCACATGCTGTCTATGCCTGATGTGACGTTGAAAACCCTTCATTCACTCTACAAACAGACATCACGTTATTTGCGGGTGCTTCAGAATAGGGTACTGTACCTTCCAGCTGATTGTAGGTGGTGTATTTGGGCATGTATTTCTGTTGCTACGCTGGGTGTGAATGTAGTCTAAAAAAAAAAAAGTTCTTGAATCTTTATAAAATTTTAATCAGTGTTCCACCCATCAGCAGCTTCAAGAGCCGTACTCGAGGCAGATTTTGACACACACCTTTTTTTTTGTTTTTCTTTTAGAAAGTATTATGTCACTGATCGCTGCGATCATTGAGAAACAGGACAACTTTATGCAAGGAGGACCTGTGGCACTCATGCAATATGTGTGATTTTTCCTTTTTAATTTTATGTCACGCATTCTGTAGGGACTGAGAGGGAGTATACATGCAGACTTTTAGAGGAAACATTTAAAAAACGTTCATTTTTTTCATCCTACATGAGCAATACACACCTTCCATACGTTGGCTAGCTGCTAGTCACTTGGCATCAGGTTGTTATAAAAAAAAAAAACATGAAAACCAGCATTTTTACAGGATGTAACATTCACCAAAAGAAGACAAAAAGATAGCAATGCAGTGCCTGTTCAAGCTGTCCAAGTGTCTGTTGTATATAATTGTAAAATGTGATAGACTTACTTTCATATGTGACGAGAAAAACCCCATCACACAGAGCAGAATGTGGCAAACTCATCTGGAAATGTGCTCTTTATTACTTCTTGGATGTTTTTGGAGCTTTTTTTTTTTGTGATTTATTCATTTTCAAATTATGTCATCAGCACACAATGCCCACATCAAGCTTGTTCGAAATTTGAGAGGAAATGTTCACTCTTCATTTTCTTTTTTTCTTCTTTTTTTTTTTTTTTTTTTTTGGGTCTTGTGGCACTTTTACTTCCCTCTGCGCACACATTTCTACTTCATGAATCATGGTGGAATTAAAATATATATATAACGAACAACAACAACAACACCAACAAAACAATATGTAAACAGTCTCCAGTAGTGATCGTAGTTACACTGCAAGTGTGTGCAAAGGTCTATGTATGTATCTGAATGTACGTTTTAGAGGACTTTTTGGAAACCTTTTTTGTTTTTTATCTTTTCATTGACAGTTTAGGAGCCACAGGTGTCCATTGTGAACTGTATAGCGAAGGCCTTGATATCCCTTCTTTTATTGATTTTAGAAACGCCGAGCATTAGGCGATGCCTTCAAGCTGGTTACATTTGGTGCAGGGGCTAAAATTGCCACAAGATTAAAATCAGTGTAAATAAAGGCTCAACTTTTTGTGATTGTTACTGTTATATCCAGCCTATACTGCTAGCAGCTGTTTTTACTGCAGTCAATTACTGGAAGTGGATATATTTCCTATGCAAAACTGTTTAAACAATAAAATGAGCTATGCTACAAAAATGACTTTAATGTTACGGCTCTTTCTTGTGTTTATTTTATTATATTGCATTTTGAATGATTGCAGTTTGAGAGTGAATACAAAAGTTCCTGTTTGAGGTCTGACATCAGATTCGGTGTGTGTGTGTGTGTTTGATGAACAGGTGAGCTGCCGCATTTCTGTACTCAAGCCAGTTGGCTGGAAATTGCAGGGGGAATGCAAAAAGCACTGAATCGTTCTTTGTAATTTAGGGGCTGTGTGAATGATTATTAGGGTGGAGAGGGTGGTCAGAGAAGGGGACGGGTGATGTATTATTTCGTTTTGCTGAAGGCAGGGTTGACTGAGTATTTTGGTAGAACAGGAGATGGTTTTTCGACTCTTCCTCATCCCAGATTAACTCTTCCCTTAATTGTAAAATGCATAAATCAATAGAAATATAAAACAAAATAATTCACTACAAAGTAGGCTTTGGTTTTCATATCTTAACACAACAACATCCCCAGGGGCACCTCTCATATAGAGCAGGTCTAGACAAGAGCAAGCACTATGACAACAGTGGTGAGGAAAAACTGTTGGAAAAGCCAAGAGTTGCTGCCTAACTCTTTACAAAAGTAAAGTCTTGCTATGAAAATTCACTAGGTTTTTTATGTTTCTCATTACTTTATTATTTTGAGATGTTTTGTAAGAGAAGAGTAGATTCCAAAGAAAAGATTAATAATGCTTGGGAGGGTCTTTTTGTTTCAGATTCAACCCAGTAATTTTTGTACGGTGCCTTAAACAGATGAGGGGAAGTGACTATCTGTAGGCCTGTAGTGCACAACGCGAAGGGCACTCAAAGGCCACTTTAGTTAAAACAGGTTTGCAAAGTGGGACAAATTCCGTACATTCAAATTCCGACAATTTGCCGTACACACTTGCGTCACAATTGACCTATCTGGCAATGTTAACTAAGGTGAAAAATAATTTGTGCGTCTGCCCCGTGATTCGAATCCACGCCAAAGTTTAATGGATTCTTCCCTTGGCCTGTGCTGCACACTTCCATCAAGTTTCATGAAAATTGGGCCAGCAGTTTTTTTTCCCCGTAATCTTGCTGACAGCCAAACAAATAAACAAATGAATAAAGTGAATGAAAAACATGACCTCGTTGGCTGAGGTGAAAACTGTACGTTCAGGATCGCCACGCCCAGGAAAGTTTCTAAAACAGGCTGAGGGAGCAAAACAAGGTTAGTAGCTGCAGGGGTGGAATAAGGACTGTGCCAAATCAGAGGAAAGACGACTATCTGACGTTAAGTATTAAACTAATTGGATTTCGTTGATTCTCAGAAGTGTGTCTGTGACAGTTTCCCCTGAAAGAAAACATTAGTTTTCATGTCCTGGAGCGATCCCATGACCCCACATACCCGTGCTCCATCGTGGTATTACTCCAGCTAATCTACTGTAATACCCCAATCCCAGAGGAATGGGAGACAGACTCGAGTGTTTGGACCACAGCAGAATCAGTCTGCTGGGACCTCGGAGGGTCGTACGAGGTAACATCCATCTGGGTCACTGTGTCAAGTACATGAAGCTCTGATCTAGTAAGCCTTTCTAATGGGATTGAGGACATTGAAAGAGGCAAAAGTCAGGCTAAAGCGCCAATTAAGTCTCATTACAGGTCTGTGTGATGGGCTCAGGGCTCAGCTGGACATTTGATGACAACAACGGGCACCGTCAGTGGTGCCCACGAAACCAGGCGCCCTGTCCGCAGCAGGGGCGCTCCCTCCTAATGGCTGATTGAGGCACTGCACTCTACGCACCAATCACAGAAAAGCCCACCTGGCCTCGGGCACAAACCAGAGTTCATTTGGCTATCATTAAAGAGGACCAACAATGTGGCACGCTGATATAAAATTACCCGATCTATAATGGTAATCATCATGCCATTTATCAAAATTGGCCAGTTGAGTCAACATCTGGCTTCAATAGGGGGCTCTAGTCGGTGAGGGTCTTGGCAGCGTCTTGTACCCTACATATTTTCCACTCTCTTTTATCAAGGCCTGCTGTCAGTGATTTGACGAAGCTAAATAGATGATGATTTGGCCCTATTATGTTTCGCAGGGCTCAAGCAAAGGGGATTTGTTGATTGCCTTTGTGTTTGTCCATTTTTTTCCCCTTCTTCTTCCACCCGTATGGATCCTGGAGAGGTAACGGCGCCTTGCGGTTCCCCGACGTGCGTCTGACTGTGTACCAAAGAGAGGATGGAGAGGGGGAAGGCACAGCGAGTACTCTCACACAGGCCTGTGAGTGCAGAGGCTGGACTGGGCTGTTGGACACCAGCCAATGCCAGCACAAAGAACTCTGTCACGTCCCTAAGTTTTATTGGAGGGATATAATATTCATCTTGTGTGCTGTTGGAATCAGGTAATGAATTAATCTGATGCTTTCGTCTTTTGGCATCAAAGTATGAGTGTAATGCACTTTATCTAGCAGGAAGCCATTAAGGCAGAATCTGCGCAGATTTTTTATTGGTTTATGACTAAGGGAAGGATTTATATCGTCAGTGTTTGGTGCAGACAACGTAGAGCTCATGATTTCAATACAAAAAAGAAACAAAACATTAACTTCATTGAAAAAGATAAAGATCTGTCTCTTTGAAAACAAATCCACAAGGGAAATCATTTCAGTTACCAAGACTCTACAAACAGTTCAATATTTTGGGAAATACACTTATCTGCTTCCTTGTAGAGAGTTAGATGAGAAGCTAGATACCACCCTCATGTCTATGAGGCATGTAGGCTATGTCAAATATGAAGCTACAGCCAACAGACCATTAGCTTAGCTCAGCATAGAGACTGGAAATGGGGGGAAACAGCTAGCATGGCTCTGTTTAAAAGCTACCACCTCTAAAGCTCATTAATGAACATGATAGCATTATGGTTTTTTGTTTAATCTCTACAAAAACACAAAATGTAAAAAAAAAAAGTTTTGATTTAACAAAGGTTGCAGTAGGTAGTTGTAGTTAGCTGTTTCTCCCTGGTTCTTCATGCTAAGCTAAGCTAGCTATGTCTTTGCTGTAGCTTCACGTTTAACAGACAGATATGTGCGAGTGGTATTGATCTTCTCATCTAATTCTTGGCAAAACATAAACAAGTGGTATCAATTTGCTCATCTGAGTCTCAGCAAAAAAAAAAAAAAGTGAAGGAGCGTATTCTCCAAAAGGTCAAAATGTTATTTCTTTAACTAATTAATAACAGCTATGACAGTAGGGTGTGCTTCACTAAATTATATTTGATCTCTAATGGGAAAGAAACTTCTTCAGTGAAGAACTTAAGTCTTCATGAAGGAACTCTTCAAGATCTCAGACAGCGGCCTGCGTCAGTTTACAAAAATGTAGTTGAGGAGAGCTTGGGGAATAAAAGAGGACTGTCTGAAAACGCACTAGTCCTAAATAGTACTCTCGGCTCCGTGTATTCCCACACAAATTTGCATAAATTTCATAGTCTAAGTCATGGACTGTGGCTGGAGCGTGTTATTAGTCTATCTTTAGGTGGTAGTACAGGCCGATCACACTGAGGGTTGTTGTTATCTCATTGAAAGCACCCTGGTATTACACCCAGCGGATTGAGAGTGGGTCTTAAGATCGTGGGATTTGTTCACATATTAAAGCATGTCTGTTTGGATGCGCAGAAAAGAAACAGGTGTTCAGTGTGTGTGTGTGTGTGTGTGTGAGAGAGAGAGAGAGAGAGAGAGAGAGAGAGAGAGAGAGAGAGAGTGAGAGGAAGCGAACTCATGTGTGCGTCTTTGTGTCGTCCCTGTGATGTTTGTTTCGAAGGCACATACACGCACACGGGATGAGAACACGCTGTTCATGTGTGTGTTTGCATGCGTGTACATGTGTGTGTTTGTGTGTGTATGACTTGACAGAGGGGTGGGGGTGCTTTATTGAAAAGTACTCCTCTCCTCCCCTGTTCAACATGCTGGATTAGCACCAGCAGTTTCCCATGGAGCTGTCCCTCCCAGCCCCCTGCCCATTTGCATAAGGCGCAGACAGGCGGAGATGTGACAAACAAACCTGGCACACACAGCGCCGGCTGCCTCCTCTCCATGAACTCTTTCCCTCTTCCTCGCCACGACGAGAAACAGAAGATAAACCCACCTGCGCTCATCGTAAATGACCTGTTTCCTGAGTCCAAACTGTATAGTACAAATAAAATTAAAGGTAGCGCCAGACTGGGCTTTGAGGCCTGTATTCCTGCTGGTGATCATAGTGATTCACAAGCGAAGGAAAGCAAAGGCCTGAAGGAGGTGAGAAGGGCTTTCATTGCTCTGTCATTTGGACAAAACTCCCCTGAATCAAAGTATCCTCCCCCTCGTTTTTCTCTTCCTCCAAGATGGTAATGTTCACCTTAAAACATCTTTACTGTACTGTGGCTACATAACACAGCTCTCTGCACTGCTGTCCGGCCGCCAAGTTCCTATCAAGCCGCTGATTTATGGCGCTTGATGCATTCCTTGGCCCTGGCGAGGAGGCAGTTTAGCTGAAATATGAGAAGAGATGCAGAGAACACACTCAAAGTGAGTTTCAGTTTAGCCTGCCTGTGTGCACTGTGAAGCTGGTGCAGCCTGAACGTTTTGCAAAACCTGAGAGACAACATGGGAGATTGTTTATTTGATCTTTAGATGGAAGTTTCATTAACTGAGACTCCACCTAAAGGAGCAGTTCAACATTTATTCACTTGCTTTACAGTTAGATGAGAAGCTCAACAGCACCCTCATGTCTATGCCAACATACAGTATGAAGCTACAGCCAGCAGACCGTTAGCTTAGCTTAACAATAAGACTGGAAACAGGGGGCATGGCTCTGTCTAAAGGCCGCCACGACTGAAGCTCATCGATTAACATGTTATATCTCGTCTGTTTAGACAGGCTCGGGTAGGAGTAGTTAGCTGTAGCTGCCTAAGTTAAGTGAACAAGCTCTGAGCTGAGGGTGGTGTCAATCTTCTCATCTAATTTCTGGCAAAAAAGTGAAAAAGCATATGAGCATATTTCCCAAGATGTCAAACCAATTAATTGTGATAGTAGTGCTTTACTAAATTATATTTGAAGGCATCCAAAGGGCAATAAATCTCACAAAAGCCCATCATCCTCTCTGAAGATTTTAAGACTTTATGGGACATGGGAGCAGCCTGTTATCAGAGCGAACTGTCAATTCGTTATTAGGGCTGCTTAATCGAGAAAACAACTGGCCAATTGCCATTTAATAGCCCAAGATGACATCCTCAAATGTCTTGTTTGGTGTAATCCAAGTGTCTGCGAGCCGTGACATTAAAAATTAACCGCAAAAAAACGCCATTTACACCATGTTTTTAGCAGAAATGTCAGCTATAGCATGTAGCCGGTAGGATGTACAGTAAACATGGCGTCGATCTCGCGAGACTTCGGCATGTGCGGCCATTAGGATATATACGAAGTCTCGCGAGATCGACGCCATGTTTCGTGTGCTATTTTTAACGTTTTATCCGTGGTCACCATTCACTGCCATTGTACTGGATGAGGCTGCTACCCTGTTTTCTGCTGAAACTCCAGGATTGTTTTGTGAACTGAAGATCTGCACCTATCATCACATCGGCATAATGGTGAGTACATATTGAGTGGGTTATCATGGAAAGTGTAGTATCCTTTTAATTTCACCTAAAGGAATAATTCAACATTTTGGGAAATGAACCAAAGTTTAAAAAAGTCAAGTTGTGGTTTTACAGGGACAGTAAGCTAGCCATTTGTAGCTTCATATTTACAGACATGAGAGTGGTATCGATCTGCTCATCTTATTCTGAGCAAAAAGTTCCAAGTAAAGTTCAAACTATTACTTTGTTATGACAGAAGTGTTTCACTAAAATATATTTGGAGATATCTGATGGGCAGTGGGCAAAGGGAAAATTCTTATAAGTTCATCTCTTTTCATGAAGAACTTCCTGAAGGAACCGAAGCTCTCAGGCATCAACCTCAGTTTGCCAAATGGCATATGTATGCCAAATAAGCTACAACCAGCAGATTGTTAGCTTTGCTTGACATATTGGAAAGAGGCAGAAACAGCTAGCATGGCTCTGTCTAAAAGCTGCCACATCTCATATCTCATTTGTTTATTTGTTCATTTAAAGGTTTGTTTGTTTACGCCTGTGCCGAGAGTTGCATGAGAAGATTGATACCACCTTCATGTCTATGGGGCATGTATGCTAAATATGAATTCTGGAGCCGGCAGACCGTTAGCTTAGCTGAGCATAAATACAGGAAACAAGGGGAGACAGCTAGCATGGCTCTGTCTAAAGGCAAAAAAGGGAATCAACATATTTCCAAGAATTACAAACAATTTCTTCAACTAATTAATGACAGTTATGACAGTAATGCGTCACTAGACTATATTTGGAGATATCCAAAGGGCAAGAAACTACACATCATCTTTCACTGTAGAATTTAGGACTTCATGAGACATGGGAGATTTTTTTTTCAGTCTTTTAGATGGCAAAATATTTCAGCAATGTGGCATGGTCTGTCTGCTTCATCAGCATGTCCTGCTGGGTGATAACAAGAAGAAGAAGAACTGTAACCCAGCTGTCATGAAGCCCACAAAACGCCTTTTGTTGGATGTGACGTGCAGTTTTCACCCTCTAAAATTACATCAGGATTAAAAATGTTAACTACAACTCCTTGCCTTTTTTCCTGTCCACTTACATGTAGAAAATTGCATGCAGGTGTATGCAGGAAAACAACTTTACAGTAGTATTTTGCTGTAAATGGCTTTCTTGCTTGTGCAGTAAAGACCTGTAATCAATCATAGAGGCTTTAAGTAGCTGTTTGTCTTCATTTGGGTCTTAATGCAAAATTGCTGATAAACCGAAATCAGATAAGCAGAAACAGACATTTCTGAAAAAGGGAAAAAGTCGGTATATGAAGCGTTCACTGTGCGCCTGCATTGCTTTGTCTGCTCCCAACTTACAACAGTGTGATTACATGCTTTATTAAGTGCTGAAGTGCTCTTCCTGAGTAAAAGCAGATGTCACCACAAGGTCTGTCACTGAGTCTGCATCGGGGTTCCTGTGGTCAGTGTCTCAGCCCGTCTGTAGCTCTCTGCGGTTTCCCGTCAATTCAGCGCACAAAATCGTCGGCAAACAAAGTGTGTGAAGACACACACCAACAAAGTTTATTTTTTTTAGTCACTGTATGTTTCTATTTCCCCGAACATATACAATATCAGGATACAGTATGCTGGAAATTTAAAGACAGACAGATGTTCTCGGCTGCACAATAACGAGGCCTGGCAAGGAAATTTGCTCTAAAGTGAGTTTATCAGCTTGACGAGGGACCTAGTTGCTATTTCTGTTAGTTTACTACCATAACGAGCATATGCCGAGGGCAGCACCAGACCTAGTTCAGAAACAAGATTATTTTTGTTGTTTTATAAGCTAAAAGTCAGAGAGAGGAGGGTAACCATTGATAATAGACTGCCAGCTCCAGGGCTGCTGGTCTGAACATGAGTCTGACCTTTGACCTGTCTGTTAAGTGGACCCGGTGGATGGTTTCCATATCATGCTACACTTTATCATCATCACTATCACTGTGCACTCGAAACTCAGATATTTTAGCATTTTAATAAAAAAAAAAAGCCATCCTCTGCTGACTGTTAATTTTCTGACAAGGAAAAACATTTATATCAATATAAGATGTGGTCTATTTTAAGTTTTTTGTTTTGTTTCTTTCTGGTGTGGTTTCTTTTGGCTGACCTCATGTTGATTGTCTTGATTTGTAACACATGTCTGAGTATAAATGTCAGTCAGGTGTCTGTTGTTTTTAAATCTTAAAGAGGAGACTCTTTACTGAAACACTGATCTTTATAAATACATCAGAGTTACACATGTGCAGATTTCTGTTCTCTTTGTAATATCTGCCAGCGAGGAAGTATCTCACTACTATTTTTCTATCGATGTAAAGCGCTTGATATGTGATTTTTTTTTTTTTTTTTATCTGTGAAAGGTGCTATACAAATAAACTTTAT
>JAJHUR010089349.1:10154-21023 GCA_027495735.1 Lutjanus campechanus
ACTGATCTTTATAAATACATGTGCAGATTTCTGTTCTCTTTGTAATATCTGCCAGCGAGGAAGTATCTCACTACTATTTTTCTATCGATGTAAAGCGCTTGATATGTGATTTTTTTTTTTTTTTTTTTTTTTTATCTGTGAAAGGTGCTATACAAATAAACTTTACTTACTTACTTACTCAGAGATCTACCTTTATTTATTCAGGGGAGTTTCACTGAGAGGAGGCCTCTTGCAGGGACGCTCTGATCACGTTCGCACAGTTACACACATTCACACCTGGAAGCTGTCCAGTACAACCACAGTCTGATCTGCTGGCTACTGAGCAGCTTCACTGGAGCTGTTCGGGTTAAGGGTCTTGCTCAAGGGCACCTCAGCAGTGGTAACGAGGGAGGGGTAAGTGCTACTTTTTCGCTTTCCACACCCAGATTTAAGGCACAGGCACACACACGTGAATGCAGGGAAGTGGCCATGTCCTGCCAAAGCGAACGCCACACACACACACGTCTTTGCTTTTGCCTTCGGCTGCAACTCCGCCAGTCAAAGTTCACCAGAGTTGAGTTAGGATTCAAATTTGCACATGTGTGACCGTGCCCTTATCCTGCCAGTCTGGGGATTCAACAGCTCAACAAACTCCCGGTCTCAAGCTCACTTCTGTAACCTCTCGTCCATCACTACCTCGACCACTGATCTTCCCTGACCGACAGCAACATAGAGAGGAACCCTTGTATAATTTATCGTACTCCTTCTCCGGCAACATGTGAGTCAAAAAAAGGCTTGATTTACTGCCCACCACCGCATCATGCATAATCACATCAAACTTTAGCATATTAAATCATATCAAATTGTTGCATCATTATCGCAAATAGCAAAAAAATGTCAAATTTGAAAGGATTATTTAAATTGATTGTCGGTGCATGTACGTACTGAAAGGATTAGTAGTAATGGCATCTATCAGAGAGCCTGCAGATTGTAAACAACCTGTGAAAAACGTGAAAGGCCCTATCTAGAGCCAGTGTTCGGTTTGTCCGTTCTGGGCTACTGTAGAAACATGGTGGTGCAACATGGTGAACTCCATGGAAGAAAATGTGCACCCTCTGTAGATTTATGCAGTTCATTGTAAGGTAATGAAAACAATTATTTTCAGGTTATTATACACAAGTGAAAACACACTTATGAATATTTCCATTTCTGCCATATTCTGCAAATAGATCCCCCCTAAATCTTACAACCTGGACCTTTAACATGAAATCATTTCTTGCAAAAGCCAGGGGGGAAAAAAAGCAAAAATTGCTCTTGCAAGTTTCCTGTTTTGGTCAAATGCTTTCAGGGGCTAAAACACACAGCGGTCTGCCAAATCAGTACTTATCCTTGAGTGATCAACATATTTTAATGTGCAGATTATTCAGTTGTAATAGTGACATCTTCAGAAGAAAACAGCAAAGGGTAATGACACCAAGTTCAGCATTAACGTTTGCCAAAACCATCACTCCTCACACTACACTTTTATTGAGAGTCATAAAAACAAAAGAGCAACTCTACTCCTTTATTTAGTTACACTACAGCATTATGCCTGAGAGATAAATCACTGAAATTGGGCGTCATAATATTTTTAATAACAACATATATGAATTTTTTTAAATACCGGTGTGGTATTCCCCTTTCATCTGACTCTGCCCACATGTGCTCCCCGTGTTTCCCAACACTGGGAGGGAACAATGTTTAGGATTTACCTACCATAGTATTAATTAATCATTTCACATCTGTAAGTGTGTATGCCCATTTGGGTGCCTGTTCTGTTTGTTGACTTGGGTGTGTGTGTGTGTGTGTGTGTGCCTGAGTATGTGTGTGTGTTACAATGGTGCTTTGGCACTTTGGCACCTGCGCTACATTATAAACCTAAAGGCTTGGATAATAAGCTGCAGGTGCACTCCTGGCAAACAGAGAGGAGATGCAAGGGGGGTGGCAGTGCTGGAGTGTTTGTGTGTGTGTGTGTGTGTGTGTGTGTGTGTGTGTGTGTGTTGGGGGGGTCACCTGCTGTTGCCGGTTGGCACTCTACATTAGCAAGTATGTGACATCAACCTGGCTGCTACACTTCGCTCCATACACCGCGTTTGGCTGGACGTTTTTTTTAAACAGCGGAAGCGACGCTTCTTCCAGGAAATTGGCTTCAAAGCACTCAACAAAGAGACCAACTCTTTTGTAAATCATTCCCTCCAGTCTGTGGCACTGTCAATAATTATTGATGTTAATTAGCGTGATGATTAGGGTAATTTCTTTATAGCTGTGTTGGCAGGTATGCAAAGTAAAGCTGGGCTGATGGAACGGACCACAGAAGGGGCTTCTCTCATTGACAGCGCGCAGAGTTGAAGTGACAGCCAATAAGGAGGCAATCTACTTCATGAAAATGTAATTAGGTGATGAATGGTGCGATGTATAGACTCTGGCACTATAATATTGCACTCCCACCTGTGAAAATACTTGCTGCAATAATTGTTTATGTTGGGGGGAGGCCACTTTATTTATATAATGCAGGCAGGCTTGTGTTGGTATCTCAAGTATGGATTCCATAAGTATCTGCCTCATGTAACCCTCCCCAAACTGAGCGCACACACCGCACTCGGAGAAATAAGGGTGCTAAAAGGAACCATATAGGGTTCTGGCTTGTCCCCATGGAGGAACCCTTTTTGCTTCCCAGCAGAACCTTTTTAAAAGGTTGCACTCGGAAAGCTTTCAGTGGGTTTTACCTAGAACCCAAAACAGAGGCACGTCTTCGACCCAGAGCCCCCTCTCTTTCCACCTTCAAAGGGTACTAATTAGAACCCATCTGTTGGATTCTACGAAAAAAAACCTTTTATATTCCCAGACTTTGATACAGAACCCATCCAGTTCATTCTACCGAGAACGTTTTATCATTTAAAGGTGATATTTGGCAATTACCAGATTTTCACTGTCACACTTGTTTTCACTTAAAAGTGTTAACTTGAACCATTGAGGGTTCTTCAGCTTGTCCTTATTTTGAACCCTTTCAGAGGGTTCTGTCTAGAACCCAACATAAAGGGTTGTGTGTAGAATCCTCTGTGAGAAGTTCCACCCAGAAACCCCTATGAGAGATTCTATAGAGAGCGCTTGTATGGTGTAATGGTTCCACCTAGAGCCCTCTTTGGGGGTTCTGTCCAGTACCTTTCCACATTCTAAGGATGCTAATTTGAACTCACCCAGGGGAGTTTAACATATTCCAAGGGTTTAATAAAGAACCCACCTCAGAGATTTTTTCCAAGAACTATTTGTCATTTAAAGTTGACATTTGACAAATACAAGGTTTTTACTATCCTTAGAAATAAAAGTGCTAACAAGAACATTATAGGAATCTTCGGCTTGTCCCCGCAGAACCTTTTTGGTTCGTGGTAGAACCTTGAGAAAGTGTACACTATAACCAAGAACCCTCTGTCATTTGACATTTAGCAAGGTTCTGGTGGCTCTGCTTGTCCACATAGAACCCTTTTTGGTTCCTGATAGAACATTTTTATAAAGGTTAGGCTGGTAAGTTCCAGCCAGAAACCCCTGAGAGGTACACCTTGTAGGGGTGCTATCAAGAACCCACCCAGAGTGTTCTAATGAGCACCCTTTTATATTCCAGTCTTTTCATCTAGAGACCACCCAGGGGTTCTACCAAGAACCCATTTATATTCCAAGAGGTTTCCTGAAGAGCGCACTCAGGGGGAACCAAAAAGTATTATATTTTTTGTATAATATTTTAAAGGATTCACCTGTAACCATCTTGTCTTCCAAGGGTTCTACGAGGAACCATATCGTATTCTACAGATGAGTCAAAAAGTATTAAATCATCCAAAAGGGGTTATTTGGGTCAAAAGGGTTCTTAATGGAACCCTGGTTCTGGCTCGAACCTCAGTCCTTCAAGACGAACCCTTTTGGAACCCTTATATTTAAGAGTGTAAAACGTTCTGCTGCATACACTGTACGTACTCTGCACATATATGGTTCCTACAGCACATTTTGTAGAGTGACAAAAGATGTTTTCCAGTGTGAGAGATAAAAAAAAAAAAAAGAAATTGTGCCAAGCTTGAAATAAAGTTGCAGACTTCACAAAATCTTTTTCCAGCGTTTGGCTGCAGAAGATTGATGAGTAAAATTCACATCATTATAGCTTTCGAATCCCTCACCTGCTTAACATTTACTGTACTTTCTACTGAAGCCCTGCTATACTCTGTTAATGGCTTCCAGACTTCATCTTGGCTGAAGCACGTCGACGTGATTGAGCGAGAATTCTCCTCTGAAGCTGGAAACTGTGACCGACTTCTACTAAGAAATGTTTGTATGTTTAATCTAAGGCTGATAGAGGATGAGCGTTTTTGGTTTAAACCTAATTTAAGGCTTTAAGAGAGTATCTCCCATCATTGCGTTTTGGTTTTAAAATGCATTCACAGCAACTAGCTGTTTAACATTAACAAAGACCATCAGCTTACCTGCATCAGGCTGTCTGGTTGTGAAGCATATCAAAATGACAAATTTGAAATCCTTGGTTTAGAAGTAAGGTAGCGAGGCAGAATACAACATATGGCACAGCGTGTTCAAACCTGGCAACAGGCAGCGGATTAACAATGAAGATTTCCTCTAAATGAAACAGAACCCCCTCAAAAAAGGGCCGTCATTAAAAGGGCCGCAAGTGTAACCTTCACTTTCATGTGCCCATGGGAGTGAGCGCGACAAGAGAGGGAGACTTTTTTGATTCTTTCAGCTGCATTTGGAGAGAGACTGAACATGCACCGAGCTCGCGGATCTTCTCATCCACACTTTCCCATATGGCATATGGATCTGGGTGTAGATCGAAGGATGAGACACATGCATAAAAAAAAAAAAGAAAGAAAAGGGAAAAAAGGAGTCCCATATGTGTGTCTGTTTCTCTTCATTAGCTCCCAGCCAAACAGAAGTACCTCCTCAGCAGCTTGATTGAAATTAATGTTGTTAAAAATGTCAAGACGGACGCAGTTCATTTACACAAGGACTTGACATCACAAACACGACTGTTCTCTGAGATTTTGACATTGCCTCGAAAAAAAGGCTCTTAAATTTATGAAATATACGTGATGTTTAAGGTGCATGTAAAAGATTCACCTCGATATCCCTGTGGTCTAACATTGCTGTTGGTGAAATAGTAAATGAAGGAAGATGGAGGGAGTGTTAAGACCGGTATAACAACATGGCTTCCAGTCATACTTGGAGGTGAGCAACATGCAGCGCTAACCTGACACGACCCTGAGAATTCATACCGCAAGATGCAGCTTGGCACGGATCATTCCTGGCATTTATATTATATATTTTGAGCTGAAATCATTTAGACATTTTAGCTTTTTAACCATGCAACCTTAAAGGGATAGTTCAGATATTTTGAAGAGGGGTTGTAGAGGTACTTATCCATAGTCAGTGTGTTACCTACAGAGATGGCGGTTGGCACATTCCCAGTTTGGAGAAGAAGCGGAGAGTGCAACCAAAGAGTACCAACGTATACCGCTGTGAACATGGTCAGCAGCTAAACGTATTTTTAGCGACCTCAAAAAAGGCCCAACTAAAAAAAAAATCAATATCAGTTTAAGAAAGACAGAATTTACTGATGGAGAACTGGAATCATTACATCCATCTCTGCTTGCTTCAATGAAGCCAAACTGATGGTAAACCAACTGCCATCTACTGTAAATAGTACCCTGACTATGGATAAGTACCTCATACAATCCCACTTCAAAAAATTCAAACTAGCCATTTAAATCTGCATTAATGGATGTCTTTTTGGCACTCAGGGGAAACACAACAAGTTGTAAACACAACAAAGACCTATAATCACCTTATGAAGAGGAATTAGCATTCATTTGGAGTTGCGTTTGTGTCCACTATACATCCGGTGTTGACTCTCCTTTTAGCTCTCTTTTGGTCTCCACCACTAACTGTGTTATAGTTTGAGTTTTCCTGGTCATTGTTTAGTCCCAGTTTACTTGACACCCTCCGTAACAAACTGTGGAATTTAGATGTAAAACGTGTCCTCCAACTGTACAACCCAGGATATGAGCGCTGCCATCTCGTGCTGGCGGCATCAGTCTGTGCAGTAGTGACCAGTGCTGGAGTCGTGGCATCAAGATCCCGCCCAGGTAGTTCTTATCATACATGATAAGAACTACCTGAAATGACAGAAACTATGTTTTAGGAAAGATTTGATCTGTACTTTGATGTTTTAATTTGGCCCATGTTCCATCTGCTAACACGAAGGGGGCAGGGTTTATGACCTATACTGCAACCAGCCACCAGGGGGCAATTGAGATGTTTTGGCTTCACTTTTGGGGAGCTGTCATGTTGTCTATCTTTATTTATGTCAGTGGTGTCCACTAACCCCTGATGGACATTTCTAGGTCTTCAGTAGCTAAATGCTCCACTTTTTTCCACCAGTTTGTGGCTAACATTTTCTGATTATTGTTTGGTGCAGGACAGGTGATGTAGAATATGTTTGTGAATGTAGCCGATAACTGTGTGCTGCAACTTGAAACGGTGAGAAAACAGTTAAGTTCAATCCATTAATGCCGCAGCTCCATTCCCACTGCAGTGACCCCTCCCTCTGCTAGCGACCAAGTGTAGACAAAGTACCCATTGTACCACTGCCCTCATTCTTCCTGCAACACCAGCCCTCTAAGAATTTCCCTATCCCCACCCCTGCGAACTTAAACCTAAATTTAGTCACATATATATACACAATATATATTTTTGATTAATTAGACATAATGACTTGCCAAAACACCACTTATCTAAGTCATAAAATTGTGCCTGACCTCATTATCAAGATAAAGCACTTAAAAGTTACCTGCAGTGTTAATGCACTGTGCTTTCCAATCAGTGTGTCCAGTCCTTTGACTTCTTTCTCCTTGAGTTTTCAGCTGATGAAGATTCTGGAAATGATCCCCTTTTCTTCTTTGTCCAGTTTTGTTGAACTTCAAGCATCAAGCATTTTGTACTTTTTTTTATATTAAAATAAAGAAATAAGTCTCATTCTGCACCATGTGTGCACAGACATTAAGTATATGCACTTTTCATTGTGGCTGCACTGTGGATATTTCATTTCTGGCGTGAGACATTTAATCCAAAACGTTATTACAAATGCACAGCTGTCTGATTATGCATATGAAATAAATGCATTTCTTGTTGCATTTCAGATGTAGTGCATTGTCATTAATTGTGCTGCAGTCGGTCGCTGAATCTTTCACCTGTTCACCTCATCTAGAAACACTGAGGGCTAACCTGAGATGGACTGATGCAAAGGCTAAAGGAGGAAAAGGACCACTTCGATTGTTATTAGCACTAACTTCAACAGCCAGAATCAGTGATGGGCGTGTGTTGGTGCTCACATCTGTGAAGGCCCCATTAATGCTGAAAGGTATATAAAGGTTTTGGAGCAACATATCCTGCTTATTCAGAATTAGTGTATATTTAGAAAAGCAATAGAGTGAAACAGTTTGAACATTAAATATGTCTTTGTACTTTAACGTTTTACACAACATCCCAACCTTTTTGGAATTGGGGTTTTAGGTTTATAGCTGTTTTGTTGAATATTCTTTGGTGATTGAGAACTACATTTATGTTGAATGTTCTGTGTGCCATATGTGCTTTTATTGAAAAAATAAAGTAACTCTGAAGTCAGGAAAATCAACTATTTTCTTAGCATTCCACATATTGATCAATCCCCCTTAGCACTGGAAGAGGAAAAACTATGGTGCTGGCCATGCCAACAGGAAATTCCAGCATCCTAAACCCATTCGGATCTGACAACCTTTCTCCGTGTTGAAAAGCACATGTGCAATATTTCTTATCACACAGACATCATCAATTTGCACATGGCCTCTCCTTGACAGTTCTTACCCACGTTCCCTAGTGGGACAGGGATAAATCGGCTGTTACCTTGCAGAAGGTGTTGACACTGGGCCTGGCACCAATGAATTGCACTGTTGCCTCAATTAGCTGCTCGGGATCTTGTGTCAGAGCCATGAGGACAAGGGGGCGATGTGATACCCTGCAGTCGCGGCTCTGTCGCTTACCTGGTGGCCCCATAGTGTGTCTTAGCATATCATATGCCGGTGCACGCTCCCGGCTCTTTTTACATGGATTCGGCAGAAAGAACATCCACGGGGGCCTCTGCGGGTCTGCAGCTCCTCCTTGGGCGAGGTGTGCACCTCTCTAACCAGGGCCAGACCTGGTGGGGAATACGTTACAGCTGATGTGATGTCAGATATTCTCTGGAAAGTAGTAGTTGCCGGCAGGATTAAGGTTAAGGAGCATTCTGGTGCTGGATCTGCACTTAGGGGCATCTTGTAGCTCGGAGGAAGTGGTGCCGGCAGAAGGGGGCGAGTGTACCTCCCTGTTACCCCCTAGCCACCCTCCTCCAACTGCCATCTGATGTGAGGTAACATGTGAGGGCGAGCTTCCATCTGTCCACGGTATACGCTAGCAGAAGGTGCAGCTAATGAGGCTTGATTTGCTGCTGCACCTGCCTCCAATCTGGGGGGTGATGGTAGTGGTGGTGGTGGTGGTGGTGGTTGTGTGTTTGTGTGTGTGTATGTGTGTGTTCTGGGGATGCTCGATCTCACCAGCCTCTCCTCCTCCTCCTCCTCCTCCTCCTCCTCCACACGCCCCCTCTCCCCCTCAAGGTGTAATCATTGGTTAGCTTGTATGGGAGCGCCTGCAGGTTGATGGACCCTGGGAATTCATTAGGAAGTAGGTGAGGACTTGGGTTGAAAGGGCCTTTTGACCTGCCTCCAAACACCCTCACATTACAAAGCAGAGGACGATTCAAAGGGAGCGGGGAGTCAGCCAACTTGTCGATGTGTCTTCACTGCTAGTGTGTTAGCCTGCCCTGTTGTTAAAAGGGAACATTTTCATGCTCGTATTGCTTTTTTTTTTTGCAACAATTCCTCCAGAAATCGAGCTTATTCCAAACCAGTTGTTGCACGAGAATCTAGTTAAAGTTTATGAAATGCAACCAAAACAAGATCTTTTTTTAGTAGTTGAAGATGAGGTTGTTTTGCTCCAGATGGTGTGAGGGGGAGGTGTTATGTCCACATGTTAAATGCAGCATGTTTATCCCCCTTCTCTGTTCCCTGTCACAGATACCATTTGACACAAGAGCTCTTCGGGGGCCAGTTATTCCAGGCCATTGAATCCAGATCAAAACCAGCCCTGTGTTTTTGTGACTCAGTGTTCAGCTCCCCTTTTTCTTCACAATCAGTCCCTGGCTGCTTCTGGAACTGAGAGGGGAAGGCAAATCCTCGCCGCAGCTCTGTGCATTGTAAGCCGCAAGTATGACCAGCTCTCTGGAGGCAGAGACATCCTACCGGTGTGTACAGGTCTTTGTCACTCAGTCTTCTGAAACGTTGCATTTGAGCGTGCACTGTAAAAAAAAAAATCATACAGGAATTCAGTGGAATCAACTAATCTTTCTCCATTATCTTAAAGCTGTAACATTTGTGCATTAAAATGTCTATAAACGACACAATTATGTTATATAATTTGTTATGTTCTTAGATTATTCCAAATGTTTCCAGCAATGTTCAAACTCAGAAAAATCCCTTCCTTTCTAGCCGTTGCTAGCTAGTTGTTGTAACTTCTGGGAAAACGCAAGATACGTAGGGTCAGAGAGCGAGGAAGGAAGCCAGCTAATCTGACTAAACATAAAACAAATAAAACGTCACTCATCCATGAACATGAGTTAGATAGATTTTCATCAGCTATGGCGGTTGATCCCACGTTGCTTCACAACACCAGCAAACAGACTCCTAGCAGCAGAACTTATATATTGTACATTTTATGTAAATATATGCATTTTATTTATTCAAGTTAATTAAACCTAGAATTTCTAGTATTTGTTTTCAGAACACTTAAGGACTTATGAACTTGACATGATGAGTTGAATGAATGTCTTGTACAGAGTTCGGTCAACTCGTTGAATTAAGTTTCTAAAGAAACATGTTCAGTATATTAGCAGACTTCCCAGCATGCATTGTCTGAGAGTAAAAACCTTTCTCAGCTTCGTCTTTTTATAGTTTGAGGAAAACATACATAATGAAAACTCGCTATGTGTCTCAAACGCACTTTAAAATAAGTCATGGTCGCTTGTTTGCACAATAATGAAAACGCTGCGAATCATGATGAGGGTTAAATTACATTTAAAATTTAATACATTCACTGGGAGCAGTTTCACGTATTGTCTTTGTGTCAACGCTGGAACAAAGTTGCTCCAGCAGACAGGAGCAGCTGCAGCTGTAAGGTCTTTGTGAGAAAAAAATAACTGACTTTTCAAGCTTAGAAAATGTAAAAGAGAATCAAATGTGTGTCTGTGTGACTGAAGAGTTGTTGGTTCAACTTAATATTTTAAGTATACTGAACATTTCTTTCAGTACAAGTTTATTTGGCTAGAAAAGTTTATTAATTTTTTGTTATCATATCAAAATTACCTCAACTTGTCTTCAGATTCAGTCATTTAAAATTTTTAAGGCAGCCCTGACACTATATTTTCTACTTAAAGCAAATAGTTTATTTTTACAGTGAATGTGTCAGTGGGACTAAAGAGTTGTTGGTTCAACTTAATATCTTAAGCTTATTTAACATGTTTTCTCAAGTACAACTGAATTAATGTCAAGTTTATTTGACTAGAAAGTGTATTTATTTACAAAATTAGCTCAATTTGTCTTTTCAAATTGAGTCAACTTAAAAAATTTAAGACATTAAGTTAAAGCAGCTCTTTTTTTTTTTTTTTTTTTTTTTTTTTTTTTTTTTGTTTTTTTTTTTTTTTTTTTTTTTTTTTTTTTTAAAAAGAACGAG
>JAJHUR010089350.1:0-16468 GCA_027495735.1 Lutjanus campechanus
TGCATTGCGATGACATTTTCCCAGAGACCTGCTGCTTTCTGACTGCTCGCCTTCACTGCTCAGCTGTTGCTGCTGCTGCTGCTCCTATTGCTCAGTGCTACGCCTAGATACACAACCAACAACATGTTCCGACGGACTAAAAGGTACAACAAGGGACGGAGCAGTGATGATTTGGCTTCTTTGATGTGAGGTGTGGTAGCGCCGGCTTTCCTCCTCTCTCTCTGCATCTGATTCTTTCCTTTCCTTTAGTCTCTCTGCTGCACAGCCTTTTCTCTGTGTCAGTCTACAGCGTCTGACTGCAGTATACATTACAAAGAGGCTTGTATTGACAGTGTGACGAGTGTGTAAGGTCACTGCTTACGTGTGTGTCTAACTTGGTTTTAGATGTCTGCTCTGTTCTGCTGAGTGTGCGTGTTGTGAGTGTTAGTGATTTTTAGTAGGTAACAGAATAATGTTGCTGTAACTCTATGGCTGGGCTGCACCAACAAAGATGAATTTAATCTAAGATTAGTCAGATTTTTGCAAGACTAGGTTTAGAATTAGAGTTAGTGAATTAGAGTGTAACCAATATGGAGATATTAACTTTCCACTGCTCTGTATTCCTTAACAAAATGTTGCATTGTTTGCCAGCTAGCTAAAAAGTTAGCATGTTATATTGTTTGCTCACTAGCTAAAAAATTTGCCTACTCATGATGGCTCATGCAGTGCTCATTTCTCCTCCTTTGAGAAAAAAAGGGCAGCAACTTTAAAAGTTAAATCTCATCAAGTCTAAGTTTAAAGTTAATACCGGATCACATTTTAAATTGGACTTTTGGTGAAAGAGAATTAAGTTTAATCTTGGTTTAGAATAAAAACTAAACTGAGGTTTAAAGAGAAGTTTAAATGTGATCTTTCTTAATTTTAAGATAGCTGAAGCAGGTTTAAGCTAGTTTAAAGTTTGGTGCAACATAATTTAAAGTTTAACAGAATCCTTGTTGGTGCAAACAAGCCTAAAGGTCTGACAGCTTGTGTGCAGGTTTAAAAAGTTTATTAAGCCCCAATAAAGGATGCAATGCATTGGTGATCCCTGGTGACAACATTGGTGATTTTGACATGTTTGACTTTGAGGGAAATAGCTCCCTGTTGTTGCTGTTTGTGCTTTCAGTTTTCTGCCTCATTTGACTGTTTCATGTTCCCTTTCAGCCGAATAGGAGTCATGTTGAGTTACTGCAAATGAAAACCCAACATTAACTGATATTGCTGCTTCATAATTAAAGTTTTTATATCACTTAACAACGGGGGACTTTAATTGTGATGAATTTAATGAAAATACAATTTTTATCATCCGTTCAGACACTCAACTCAAGATGAGCACTTCATCACCTTCAAGTAGATACAAACACTCAAAGGAGCCAAAGAGGCAACAAGCCTTCTCATTGCCTCCCCGCAAAAGAGTTCGGAAAATAGTGTGTCCACCTGGATGTCATGTTAACATCACTGCCAATCGGAGCTGGAACTGATAAATACTAGTGACTACTGCAGAGTCAGTTGACCCAGGAGTAAATGATTTACCATTGAAGACAAAAGCCAAATGTTAATGGGTGTTTTTGTGTAGTGTAAAGGGGGTTTATATGACTGTCCAAATTTAGGAATTTGAAGAAAATTCCACTTCGATTTCCGATACTGAAATTTCTTGTTGAGAAGGACAACCTTCAGTTTATGGCATACAATCCAGTTTACAGTCAGTCAGTTTTAAATAGAATTAAATAAAATGTTATCAACAGAATAATCTGAATTATTTGTAATTATGTTCAGGAAATAAAGTGAGCATCATATGGATGTTTGAAAAAAAAACCCCAAAAAACAAAACACGTTAGTCAGAACCCAGAGATTGAGATTTGATTTTTCAGTAACGGGAAAGGTGCATCAGTGACTCACATTTCACACCAGCAGGTAGACTGATTCACTGTCTGATGAGATCAATTGATTAGTACATGAATCAAAGATGAGTCAGACAGACCCACAAGTTTTAGCTAGATTTTTCTGGAGTCTGAATCACTGATGATGAGTGAGAGACGTTTTTCTGAAGCTGGACGATCGGGGAGATTATTTATTTGACGGGACGTTTTTGCCGAGCTGAAGTTTTCTTGTGCAGCTGCAACTTAAAAAGAGAATTTTCAGGGATCAATTATATATACGTTTATAATTCCACATTATCAAGTTTATTAAATAAAAAATATGAGCATTGTGCTTATAATTGATCATTTTAATCACTCTGATGTCAACAGCCTGAAAATTTAAGTTGACATTCAAGCACCGGGGGTTTCCTCTGTGGCGGCGGCAGTAGTGCATGTCATGCTGAGTCTCTCAGAGTGACTTCATTCTCCCCTGCTGTTCGGGGATTAAACCGGCTTCTATTACAGCAAAGACTCTAGCCATGGCACACCTGAGCCCAGACAGGCAGACAGATGGAAATAATGCAAAGTAAAGTCTCTGCTACAGTCCTACAAGGGGGCTCAAACTCACATTTTAAAAAAATCATGCAGAATGGGGTCAGCGTATGGAGAGTGAGCTAAATACCTGCAGTGTTTATGTAAATTTCAAGATAGTTTCTAACATTTACTTCTAGTCACATCTAGGAAAATGAAAATAACAAGGGAACGAGTGATTAAGATAATGAAAGTGAAGGAGGTGGAAAAAGAGGATGGTTGTGCAAGAGGTGAAAGGAGGACTGAGATAGAGTGCAGGGCCCTGGGGTGATATCTGTGTCTGCTCTTCCATTAGGGACCAGCTCACTAAGGTTACGTGAGCATGCAAGACACGCAGACTAGATTTGACTGCCTCCCTCTCTGTCTTTCTCTCTTTATGTTTGGTCTTTTTCCTCCTCCTTTGTTTCATTCATTCTTTCTGCATTTTTCTGCTTGTCAAGTGAGGAAAGATCAGGGCATGACCGTCCATTTAATCATGACATCATATCATAAGCATACTAGTTTGTTCATGAACTGACTATTAGCTAAACCCTTCCCCCCTTGTCTGCTCAGCAGCCATAACTAGACAGGGCAGGTTAGTCAAGCAAGATTTATATTTTTCCACATGCTGAAGCTGTTATGTGTGCAGCTGTAATAAAAGAGAGACTCGATGGAGTTTCGAGAGCGGTGTCATATTGTTATAAAACACAAGACCAAAGGTGTAAGCAACTGATAAAACTTAAATTACATTTGTCTGCTGTAATGTAAGCTGCACAGGTTAGCAAGTCCAGCTAACTATTTGCAATTCTGCATTTTTTTCTGCCGTTCTTTTGAAAAAGGAAAAAGGTATCAGATTACAGCATTATAATGAGGTACTGTAGTGCTGCATGGATGACCTGGCTTAAAAATCTTGTTTTCCAGATGAAAGAAAACATGTTTGTTTGGTACAGACCTCAATAAATGTCACATTAACACAATTTTAATAGTTTTCTCTCAGTGAACATGACAATTGTAATGCAAAACCGATCATTTCCACTAATCGGATCACATATCACAATCGCAATTTCAGTCAAAATAATCGCAATGTGACTTTTTTTTTTACCAAACCATACAGCCCTCCTCATGCATAATCTTGCAAGAGTTGTGCCAATCTGGGGTTCCCTTTTAGACATGAGTGACTTGTATATACTGTGGATGTAATAATTGGAGAGATGAAATATTTGGTGTGTTTCCCTCAGGTGCATTGGCTCAGGTGCACTGTGGGCCACACAGCACACACAGACATAATGATAAGCAGCTTTGTCACACAACTCTCACGCACACAACACATCGACACACACACATACACACTCGTAACCACGTCCTCTGCTCGCGAACGCTCCTCCTCTACTAAATCAGCCATTACACTTCACTTAACCAATTATGGGAAACCAAATGAGGTCAGTGGGAGGCCAGGACACCTGAGTCAGTCTGTAGAGCCTCTCTTTCTAAGTGCTGCAGCTTTCCCCAAGAGGAGCGCAGGGTTCAATACACAGGCTTATACAGTAGGTGCTACATCTCCCATTAGCTCCTGATTTCAGTGAAACGCTCTGTCTATCCCCTCTCCTCTTAGAGTAATGGGACTCTTATTCTCTTTGATCCTCCTTCTCCTCCACTCTCCCTGTCAGGGCGTCTCTTACAGGAAAACACTTTTGAGGACACACAGGCTTCTCAACAGCACTAAATTTACCCGTGCTTGATAGATATTGCTACTGTCAGCTGCTGTGTAGTTCCCTAGACTGAGACATAAGATTTGAGCCTATTACAGAAAAAAAGAAACAAGAAAATAGGGTGTTTGATCCCAGCTGAGTGGCTTTAAAGTGCTGTCAGGGATGTTTGGGAGTCCAAAGAGCCGAGGAACCTGGGAAGGAAAGAGGTGAAAGAAAGTGTGTGTGTGTTTGATTTTCCTCCTGGCAATTGTGCATTAGTCCAGGCGATGATTTTGACATTTAACACAATGCTCGGTGCAGTTGAGTGCAGATGTGATGGAGCTGAGTGAGGACAGTGTTGTGCCTCAGGCCCTCAACATGACCATTTTAAGCTTCTTTCCTTGCCTTTTATTGCTGCTCATGTGACCTGCTGGACAGTATTGTTAGATTTATTTACTTACAGAGACATTGACAGGCCAATAGGAATCAATACATCTGTTCCCTGTAGATACACCAGTCTGCTAACTTAATTTAATGTAACATGGAGCTGATGCAATTTCTTTTTTATTAATTGCTTAATCCATTAGCATTAAATTAATCGTGAACAAAAATACGAGGCATGCCCTGGGTTGTGAAGAGTTTCTCTGGTTCATGTAATTGTCAGTAGAAATGTTTAAAACAGCAACTGTAACTAGGCACGACAGGCCTTTCAAATTTTGGATTAGAAACTTTGGAGGGTGGTGCTTTTTTAAGGCAGTGTGTGTGTGTGTGTGTGTGTGTGTGTGTGTGTGTGTGTGTGTGTGTGTGTGTGTGTGTGTGTGTGTCTTAGGGTAATTTTGGGGTAAGTTCAAAGAAATTTCAAATAAGTCACCTGCTAACCAGCACCTTCTCACCATGAAATTGGGGGCTTGTAAAACGAAGTGTCACTGTTATAAATATAGCCTAAATAAACATGAAATCTTTCCTTTTCTTCCTTTTCCTACATATATTCAGAGGTGGAAGTACTAATTACAAATACTAAAGTTACTGTAATTAAGTAGTTAATTGTACTTTTATGTGTAGATTTTCAAGTCTGTACTTTTACTTGTACATAAATATTCATTTCACCATGTAATCTACTTAGTTACTTTCAAAATCATAATTGAGTACAAGCTGAATTAATATCCAAACCTTTCATCTGCATTTAAGAAGCAAATAAGGTGATCTGATCACAAGTCAGCCAATGAAAACCAGAATGTACGGATGAAAACCTAAACACTGCAGCAGCACAGGTTTGAAGTAAGAATGTTAATGATTAATGATTAATCAATTAATCGGCATTGAGAATTTAACCAATTAAAACGGTATCCATGAAATTTTTATCTATAGTCTAGAAATGTCAGGAATTGCACCTCATTTGAAATTGTTTTGTCTGGTGGAGCAATTTGTTGACTAAGGAAACTAAAACTTAAAACGAGAAAAAAAGAGGACAAAACAAAACAGAGAAAAAAAAACATGTTTTGTATCATATGAATTATTAATGATAAATTGATTGTTAGCGTTTTCAGCTCTCTGTATAAGAAAAACAATTTGCGACCCTTGTTTGGAGAGGTGACTGTGACCACTGAGCAGAACAGAGAGGAAGATGGGAGAAATTTAGGCTGAAGATTTGGAGAAACAGAAACCTCTTTGATTGAATGTCCACTATTGATAATTCAATAAACATCAGTGGTTAAAAAGTAACTAATACTCTGAGTAGTTTTTGAGACAAATACTTTGTACTTTACTTTTATTCTAGCACCAGTACTTTTACTTGTAATTGAGTAATGTAGCATTACTTGTACCTGAGTACAGCTTTTCAGTACTCTTTCCACCATAGCATATATTATATATGTACAGTATATATATGAGTATTATAACTTTCTACAGCACAACTGTAAGCTCATATGTTGTTTTGTTTCCCTGTCAGTGCTCTCATACAGACTGTGCTCTTTTGTCAGAACCTGTCATTTGGTTCAGTTGTTTGTTTATACACCACGTTGGTTCTCCTGTTTCTTTCTTTACTTGATGGTTATTGTTTTTGTGTTGAGTTCATGGTTCACTTCCTCCTCCTCTACTGCAGCTACTTCCACTTTTTAAAAAAAAGACCTATTGATCGGTTTAATCTCATACTGTGGTTGTTTTTTTTATTTTGGTCATTTTAGGGATGGATAGTATAGATTATTGTTGCTTGGATGAAACCTGTGACATTTGACTTATTTAATGTCACTCCACCAGTGGCCTGATGCGTTCTTTTACCCTACTGCTAGATCCCTTTACCTGATGCCAGGTGATTCCTTTGACATTTCACATTGAGTCACTATTACAAAATCATCTCCCTCCCTCTGCCTCCAACTGTGAACTTGAATGACATCTGTATTGAGCAGTATTTCTCCTTCGCTGTGGTCCCCGGTCGGCGTTATCAGGAGCCTCCTTGCCGCGCGCTGCATAGCAACAAGCCGTCATGTGACCACAGCTCCCTCCTCTCCTGTTCCCTCCGGGGTTGTAGACGCCAACTAAATTTCCTCTGCTTTTTCCTCCAGTCTTTTGATGCTGTTCTAAAACTTTACGACTTGTGTGCACAATAAAGGAAAAAAGGAGTGTAGGCTTTTATCAAGAAACTAAAATGTCGGAAAAATTGATAGTTTTGGTTTTTGAGTCAGTTTCTCTTCCTTCCCTGAATTGCCCCTTTCATCTTCTCCACCAAACACATCAGTGATGTTTTCACTACTGTTATCTCTATCTCCGGCCAAGTCTCATCCGTTCACTGCTGTCCGAATGTTGCAGAGGTAAACACACCAGTCTTCCCTGACTCCTCATCAGCAGTTCTTTCCTCCCCCAACTGCCTCCGCCTCCCTCCTCTTCTTCTCTTTGAAGTGCTCTCGCTTTTAGTCTTACTTTCTCTTTCTTATCTGTCTCTGTTTTTGCTCCGGTCCCTCCTCTTCCTCCTCCTCCATGCCTCAGATCTTCTGTTTGACTTTGTGTATCGCATACATTCGTGTGGTTTCATATGAATGGGCAGCTCGGTTTGATCAATATTAATGGTCCCCCTGCTGTTAAGTAGAAGGAGGCGTATGAACATGCAGAAGATGAAGGCTCCTGTTTGTCTGGCTTTGTCTCCTCTCTGTGTCATCTGCTCAAGCTTACAGTGAACAATATTCAACAACATTCCCCCGAGTGCTTTGTTTGTGCATTCTGTCATGTGTGCAGCATGAATATACTTATGAGTGTGTGTGTGTGTGTGTGTGTGTGTGAATAGTAAAAAAAAAAAAAAAACTGGGTCATGTTTACCTTGCGCCTGTGTGGGTGATGAGCACCACTGAGAGCGCGTTCAACCTGCATCTCTACACTCTCAGAGATAAGGGTTCCAAAAGGGTTCCTCCTGAAGGGCTGAGGTTCTACCCACATTTGCTTCTGAAGAACATTATTTTGAAGTAAGGGTTATTCAAGGGTGCTTTGTAAGACTAAGGGTTCCACTAAGAACCCTATTTGGATGAAGTTCTTCAAGGATTGTTAGAAGAGTTCTTTGAGCCATAATATAAAAGGGTTCGTGGGAGAACCTCCTGGGTAGGTTCTAGATAAAACCTTTGGAAAATGATAAGGTTTCTGGTAGAACCCCCTGGGTGTTTTCTCAATAAAAGCCTTTAAATATAAAAAGGTTCTCAGTAGAACCTCCTAGGTGGGTTCTAGAGAAAACCCGTGGGGTATTAAATTGTTCTTGATAGAACCCTCTAGATGGGTTGAACATGCAGAGGATGAAGGCTCCTGTTTGTCTGGCTTTGTCTCATGAGTTTGTTGTAGATAAAACCCTTGGAATATTTAAAGATTCTTGGTAAAACACCCTCAGCGGGTTCTTGTTAGCACTCTTAGAAGGTGGAATAATTCTGGATAGATACCTCAGAGAGGGTGCTGGGTGGAACCAGTACAGCCTAAAATAAAAGGGGACTTTGTAGAACCTCTCAGAGGGAACTCTCTGAAAGTATTCTAAGTGGAACATTTGAAAATGATTCTACCAAAACCAAACAACCAAAAAGGGTTCTCCTATGGGGTCAAGATGAAGAACGTTGTATGGTTCTATCTAGCACTTAAATTTTTTTAAGAGTGTAATTCTTGTTTTTCTCATCTTTTTTCTCAAGTTTGGTTCTGGTGAATTTGCAGTCGCCACGTTTCCTGGAACATTTGCTTTGCCTCATTTTGCTTTCCTGTCATGATCGGAGCAGCTAACACTCCTCTATCTCTCCGCACATCTCCCTCCTCTTCCTCCACACCTCCATCCCTCTCTTCAGCCCTCGGCAACAGCCAGTAGAATCCAGATTTACTGAGTGCAGTGGAGTGCATCCACCCCCCCCTCCCCCCACCCCCCGGTCCCTCTCTTGATCTTGAATGACCATCGAGCAAGAAACAGGCCCCAGGCATCGGTCTCAAATTTGGACTTTTTCATCAGCAGCTGCATGTTGTACCTGCTGGACGTGTAAAGTAAATACAGGGAGATATGTGTCCACACGTTTAACAAACAGCACCGAATACCGACAGAGTTTTATTCACAAGCTGTTGAGGGCAAAGTCATGGCCGAGTGCAGTGTGTTTTGGTGTGTTTACAGCCAGCGTCCATTGATTTCCTGCAGCACTGAGAATCCATTAACCAAGAATAGTCCTGCTGCTCAGATTAGTTTCTCTCTCTCAGTCTTTCTCTTTACTCTCAAGACACAATTACTGAAGCAATGAAAGTCAGTGAGCTATGTTGAACCTTACACACACACACATACAGTATGTACACATGCACTCATTGAGACGACTGGCATCACTGCACTCTTAGAAATAAGAGTTCCAAAATGGTTCTTCCTGAAGGGCTGAGGTTCTGCTCAGAGCCACTTACTTCTGGAGAACCTTTTTTTGAAGAAAGGGTTCATCAAGGGTTCTTTGTGAGATTAAGACTGTAGATATACTTTTTCATCCATGCATTTGCATTCGGGGTTGTTTTCATGTATGTGTTGCATTAATTTTTGAGGACGTGCACAACCATTTCCCAAACAGACACAGGATACGCAAGGGAACCATGATGCGTATAGATGTGTATGAAAATGTGTAGTTAAAAGCGATCTCCAGTGTAAGGGTTCCATTAAGAACCCCTTTCATACAAAGAACCTTTCTGGAGGAAGAGTTCTTCAAAGATTGCTGAAGTCCTTGAAGAACTCTTTTGCCAAGGGTTCTTTGCACCATAATTTAAAAGGGTTCTCTATAGAACCCCCTGACTGAGTTGTAGATAAAACCTTTGTAATGTAAAAGGGTTCTCAGAGGAACCCCCAGGCTGGGTTTTAGACGAAACCCTTGGAATATTAAAGGGTAGAGCCCCCTGGGTGGGTTCATGTTAGCGCCCCTAGAAGATGGAAAAAGTTCTGGACAGAACCACCAGAGAGGGTTGGAACCATTCCGCTATAGACTCTTTCCCACCAACATGGAACTCCAGTTCCCACACCTACATTTAAACTTGTTCTGAGCATTTCCACCAAAAGTAAACTGGTTCTTAGGAACCAGAGTGGGTGTGTCATATTCTACCAGTTGTTGTGCATTGTGCAACACTCACCAGCAGCCAATATTACAATGGTTCCACTAGAACTGATGGAAACAGGTTCATTAGACAGCACCGAGGTTCCATGGATCATGAACAGAAGCAGTTCAAGAACCAGAGCTACTTTGGTTTGGATCTAGGTATAACCTTTTATGCTGGGTTCTAAGTTAAAGTGTTTAAGTGTGGTAGCTGTAAGGCAGGGTGTGAGATTACTGCAGCGTCAGAGTGAAAGGTTTAAGGTTATAGAACAGTGAGTTATAATTGATCCAGGTGAGAACGTGTGAAATGGCACAATAGCAGTTTATTGGACCTGCTTGTTAAATCCAACCTATTGGCATATGTGATCAATATCCATAAGGGGAGTTATGGATCTGATCGATCAGGACATTCTGTGTGTGGTTAGAATAATGAAAACAGACAGAGGCATGGGCTCTGTTTTGTGACCTTATTGTGATATTTTATGTGGCAATACGAAGTTAGACTCCTTTATTGGATTGCACATTCACAAGCTTTATCAGTGGTGTATCAGATGGGCAGGAGAGCGGCTGAAAAGGCCACACCTGATTGGTTGCTGGTAATACTCCGACTGCCAATCATTTGTGAAATTTCTCTTGATGGGATGTGAGCTCTTTTTCTTTTCTCTGGTCAGCTAAAAGACAATGCAGTGGGGCTGTACCGATAATATGTTCTTCACACACACACCCAGTGATGGAAGGATGATGAAAAAAGGAAAAGTCGCTCAGTTCAGTATAAACAGTAATCCAGGTGATGTGCAGTGTGATTTGTGTAAACAAATCGGCTAAAGCCTAAAACCACTGAGTAGCAGATGGTATTACTTTCATTATTCAGATATTCAGCGAGGTTCAACCTCAATAACCTTCATCAGTTTTCACCAGATTTGTTTGCTGTGTGCAGGATAAAGCTTCACTGATGCTGCACTCATGTTATTTTTCTGGTGTTATTCATTATCCGATTTTTTTTATGATCTTGCACCAGCACTTGACAGCAGAGGGGAACTGATAAACTGAATTTATGGGCCGTCTTGAAAGTGCATACAAAATGACTGAGAGACCTTTTCAGATTTTTGTCAATAGCTTTTTAATTTGTTTTGACCAACACTTCCAACCAACTTTATTTCCATGTGGGCCTCTTCCCACTACACCCACAACCTAATTTTGCCTGTGGCAGGCATTAAGAATAACTATATATTCTTGCTGACGGTCTCGTTTGCAGGTCACATAGAGGTGCCAGAATTAAATTGAGACCATTTCGTTGCCAGTTAAAAAACCCTTGTTTTAGCTTTAAGTTAACAAAGTGAAGGTCACTGGAAGGTCACATATTTGTGACATTTACACAGATGCTTTGTGCTACACCCCTGCAATGCAGGAATGAAAATGTATGATATCTGAGATCTCCTGGTTGACAGCTTGTCAACATGGCTCCAGCAAGTAATGATGGCAGGTGTTAACACATAGCCACAAACGGTGTGAGTCCATCTACATCCACGGGAACAGCGTGGGATTGACGAGGAGAGATTTGTACAAGTGAAGCTGCAGTGTGCTCAGTTTGTAATGTTCTTCAGTTCAGAGTTAAACCAGCGTGAGCAACATTCCTTGTGGGATCAGACAGGAAATCAATCAGTGAATAAATTATTCACATCCAGATGTGAAGTAGAACACGCTGTAGTGTTGGAGGGTATTTCTATAAAACAGTCTCCGTCTGCACCCGTCTCACAGTGTTTTTGCCTCTCTGCATCCTCAGCTTGCTGTGTTGATCCCATCTCAGTCAGCTCACGTCTCTACACTGCAAGTGTCAATGAACGTGTGATTGTGTGTGCGTGTGTGTGTGTTTGTGTGCATAGAGGAGGCGCGTCCTGCTCACATGTGAACCCATGTGATGGGGGGCGAAAGTAGAGAGAGGGGGAACCAACCGTTCACTTCACCTGACAGCGAAGATCAGATGCTGTTTGCATTTTGTTTGTTCTCTTGTCTTTGTTCCCGGTTGTTTTTTAAAATTTGCATTTATTTATGCCCCTCAGTACCTTGGAAACCAAAGCAATATGTTAATGGAGTCTAGCTGATAATAAGTCCCTGAACTCCAACTCCAGCGTGTATATTTTCAGAGCTGTGGGCTTTTGTTTTCAGGACAACAGGCTTAACTTTACATTGACAGACAGTTATAAATGGCTGATCGATTTACAGTATAGGGCTCATCAGCACATGTTATTGTCAAATTATGATGTTGTGCTCGTCTTGCACTCCTGCAGTGATCCTGCCTGAGCTTTTCAAGTCTGGGGAGAGGCAGCAACTCACTTCAAACAAAGACTTTACATTAATTAGGATTTCAACCTACTGTATTGTAGCTCCAACTCACTATTTGGACTGCATGACTAATTTTTGGATGTGCAATTGTTACATATTGCTCTTTTAAAGACAAAAGCTTGCTCAGTTTACTACCTAATGGTGTGTGAGTTAGATACAACAGTACTATGTGGTATATAAAAGTATGTGGAGTCCATAGGCAGATTTAAGGTGACTCTGTGCTAATGACTGCTTTTAAGCACCCAAAAGATAATGAACTGAGGCCAAAAAAGGAAATCACAATCTCCATCCATTATTCTCTCCTCTTCTTGTTGCCACTATTCTCTCCAACTTAGCCACTGTCTCATCTTGTTCCACTCTCTCCCCCCTCATTTCTTATCTTGGCTGAAAGGAGGCAGACGGGGATGGATGACTGAGGAAATTGAATTCTCCTTATCTCTGTTGTGCTCCTGCAGTGATCCATGCGTCTGCTGCTTCTGCACCTATACATGTAGCCACAGTAGGCTCACATTCATGCATAGCAACATGCACAGAGACACAGTGTGCAACTGTTGACGCGGTAATTGCAAAAATAAGTAATCCTCTCATGTTCACACGCTTCTCCCTCTTTTTTCTTTGTAGTTGTCGTACAAGCAACAGGAAAAGTCTGATCCTGACCACCACGTCTCCCACGCTGCCTCGCCCACACTCCCCTCTTCCCCTCCCTGGACACCTTGGTATGTATAGTTACACATTACACCTCAGCTGTCACCTTGTCTTGTTTATTTGTTGGTGGCAGACGGGCTAACTTTATTATTCACTTTGATTGCAAAATATTTTGTAAAAATATATAGCTTATATAGATAAGAAGTAAAGACATATATCTTATCTAAGATATATCTTATCTTAACAACCAGTTTAAGGATATCACCTGTTTGTGAGAGTCTTTTAACCCTCTAGACCCCATAGCACCCTGGAGCGCCTGTTCTATATTTCACTGTAGTTATTTTAAAATCATTCCCAGTGTATTTTAATATGTAAAAACATCTTGAGCTTTGTGTTGTAGTTGTTGTCATCAGTACAGGAACCAGAAATATACATCATGATGTTGATATCAGTGATTTTTTCCCCTGCTGTTAGTAAACAGTGACACTGCCACCTCTATGGCTGTTATTGCCAGAGATGGGCACTGTTGTCCTATAACTTGTCAAAAACACTGCTGTCACAGCACTGTTTGGATTGGAGTCTAAAAGGTTAACTACAGTTGGCAAATTACAATATCATTGGATTGACCTTTTGGGAAATTAGCTATTCACCTTTTTTGCTGAATATCAGATGAGAAGAGTGATACCACTGTCACGTCTGTACGCTAACAGGTAAGCTACAGTCAGCAGCTGGCCAAGAAATAGTCCAGCACATAACACATAACTAAAATGCTAAATTGTCACTTTTGCCCTTCAGTTTTTATACGCTAATTGTTTCTCCATTTTATTTGTGCTAAGCTAAGCTAATCAGCTGCTGATGTAGCATCATATTTAGCAGACAGACATGAGAGTGGTATCATTAGTTAAAGCTACTAAAAGGAACTTTTATGTTTTGTTGATTTTGGAGGCCCCTGCGGCCAAACTATGGCCAAAAGTGGTAGTGTTTTCTCCGCCATAGCCACAAAATATAATGTCAGAAATAAGATTCTCTAAATAAAAATCTCCTCCTTCTTCCTTTTAACTGTCTAAGATACTACTCACTATAACTTTGCCTGTGAAAATGTAAACATCTGATTTCAAGGACAATCTGACCTGGTAGCTGATCTTCTTTCTAATTGTCTTGTTTGCTTATGTAGCTCATAGAGGCATCAGTAATAAAGACGTTTTCATGACCAGTTAAAAACTCCTTGTAGCAGCTTTAACTGGATGTTTTTGGATAGAAAACAGCTCCATGCAGACAGATTTACATCTATGTTGACCCTTAAGAGGCTGCTTCTCATTTGTTGATTTAAAGTATTCATTTGACTCAATTTGACTTTTGACCTGATTTTGGAAATGACCAGGACTTTTGTACTCTGATGTTGGGTGCCACATAATCTGTGAACCCCAAAACTGTGGATGCATAGGGGTTGTGTTCATTGAACATTGTCTTTGCTTGGTTTGCTCCCTTGAATCAGCTGGCTTGATTCATTTATGTACGAAAAAGCCCCCAATCAAATCTCACAGTCCATTAATCAAAACACCCACATTATTGTCCATAGAACAGCACCGGATAAATAAAAACTACAAAGCATTCATCAGTCTAAAAATCAATGATAGGCCTTTATGATTTGGAAAAAAATCTGAATCAATTTCAAACCATTTATCCCCCCAAACCCTGAGCAATGATGATGAATAGCCACATTGTCATGTTGAACCACATAATCAGACAATCAAGTCACCTTTAGGGCTACACTTCGCACGAAAAGGAGGAAACCATAGTAAGAAGGTTTAAAGTGTGCCTTGTTCTCCTGTGGTCATTTGGTCACAGAATAAAAGGACTTGATTGTTATTTTTCACATCTTCACCTTTGTGTCTTCCTCTCCTGTGTCTCACCATCTGTGCATGTTCCAGCAGGAAGCAGCCCTCTGGACAGCCCACGAAACTTCTCTCCCAGCAACCCTGCACACTTCTCGTTTGCCTCTTCCAGAAGGTCACTGCTTTATATCTCTACATATATACTGTGATTACACATTTACTGCCGCTTGTTTTTGTGCCAGACGTGTGAGAGGGACAGAAAGTGAGACAGAAGAGGGGACACGCAGACAGGAGTCAAGTCAGCGTGAGACAAAGGGAGGGGAGGAGAGAGAACAAGTGAGGATCAGAGAGCGGACTAGGTGTGGATCTGTTGTTGTTCGAGGTCTCGCACATCCTGGGGAGCAGGGAGTCTCCCGCAGAACTCGCAGGTTCTCGCAGTGTGACAGGCTGACTCAAGTGTGACAGGGCCAAGACATTACATTCACAGAGACTCTGTTTATTCACGCTGTTCTAATGAAACCGTGTGTGGACGAGCGGCCATGAACGTGTGCATCTGTTCGTATAAATGTGTTCTTACTTTTTTTTTTTTTTAACATCAGGTAGCTTAATAATTACCAATATACCCATAACATTGTGGTCTGTTAAACAAACAAACAGTTAAACAAAATATTAATGCTATAACATACAATGATATTTCAGACCACAGTGTTTTTCAAACTTTGTGGGTTTTGGGAAAGACCCTTCCCTGTTTCCACATGACGGTTCACTTGTGCACAAAGCCAGTGAGCGGTTGCATAAAACCACTTGAGCTCATCTCAGGCAGCCTTAGGAAAAAATGAGTATCAGAAAATCCCCGTATGAATTTCCTTAGGATGTTGTAAGGAAAAAAACCTTTAATCTCAGAGTGTTTGCACTTAGCTACTTAAGCATTCCCTTATGATTTGGTCTTTAGTTACCACTCAGAAAACTGTGTGCCAGACTTTAACATCCATCTCTGGCGGAGTTCACTGATGCTCTTGTGACGTTTCTGGTATGAAACAATGGTCAGTCTGTAGGATGCAGTAACAACAGCCAGACTTCACTCTCATGTGTTCTATAGGTGGAGATGTATGTGAAAAAGGCCAATTAGACCGTTATATACCTCTGTCTCCCCTCAGTCAGATGGCTCAGGGAGCCTGGTGCTCCCGTAAATCCTTTGTCCTCATTTATCAAATCCGTCTGCCTGCCTGTCACTAGTGCGATCGAGGCATACAGACACAATGAATGAATCCTCTGTGCTCTCCTCTCTGAAGAAGCCCCCTGGGACAAACTAGATGTGTAATAAGTCATTAGTCTGCTGAATGACCTGTTTTTAGTGCCGCTGTAATTGAGAAATGTCCGTGTAGTTTGTGAAAATAGCTTGTCAGGGTTTGCCATATAGTCAAATTTATTGTAATAACACCGTTAGGTGTGTTAGTTCAACTGTTTTCCTTCAGGCTGTGGAATATCAACGACAGTTACAGATAATATGAGTGAATGTGATCTGGATTTTATGATAAAATGTACACATCGCATTGGGGATTTAAATGACATTTGTGTTCTCTGCAGAGCGGATGGACGACGATGGTCTTTAGCTTCTTTGCCCTCTTCGGGATATGGCACTAACACTCCCAGCTCAACGGTAAATAACTTCACCACCTTCCCATCACATACATCAGTGTTTCCAAACCAGGGCTACTTGTACCCCAGGGGTACTTCTGCAATTTTTAGGGGGTACATAGCTCCACTGACGACTAAACTCAACAGCTCAAATAGTTAGCATCTGGATAAACAGCTGATATTGTCAGCTAAAAGAGTTGAAATAGTTAACTAAACCATTGAAATTGTTAGCTTAAAGCATACCCAGTTGAAATTAGTCAAAATAATTGAATAACAGATTAAATAGTTAGCTAAACTGTTGAAAATGT
>JAJHUR010089351.1:0-34735 GCA_027495735.1 Lutjanus campechanus
TCTAATAATTGTGTAAACTCCAAGTGTAAGCAAAAGTAGCTTGTGTAAATGAATTCAGTGTGAGTTCTCATTTTATTTTAAATGATTAAAGAAGTGGTTTCGGTCTTGATCACTTGGACTTGGCACCTGTGGCAGCTGGCACTTTCTTAGACTTTTCATCACACTTTACAGACCTTATTCGATCAGAAATATTCTCCGTTTCTAGATGACTCTTCAAACTGTGAGCAGCAGTGATCAGAGGCACTTTGAAGATTCTTTCTTTTCTCTTTTTTTCTTTGGTAATTTCTCTGGAAGACAACCTTTCACTCCTCAAAGTAATAATAACTTAACTTTTTTGGGGGGGTCGCGAGCTGACACAGCCTCCAGTCATCACCGCTGAGTATTTTATTTTGTATTTAAAGTCCAGCCTCTCGGATGCTGATGAGACTCTTACTGTTATTAGTGTGCTATTAGAGGAAGGTGTGCTGGAAAGGTCATCCAGTTTGCTTCTAGCACAGACGGTGACAACATCCATTGTCAGAAAAAAAACACAAAGCATGTTTGCCACAGCTGCCTAATCAGAGTGATTAAGGTGAGGTCCGTTTTCAATTAGATCCTGGTAATTTCCAATAAGGTACAAATTAAAGGTCAAATAAAGGCAAAAAATTCAGCATTTTTACTATGAATGCAGGACTTTTATCCAATATGCAGATTTAAAAAAAAAAATAATTTTGGTCATTTGCTGATACCAATACAATATATGCACACATTTTTTCCACCTAATTACAAAAAACATCACGTCTCTCTTGTTAACAGAATTAACATATTATTATGCCTACTTTTATCATGAAGGCCCACTTTTTTCAATGCTTTTCAAAATGGACACTGGGCAAAAGTAAGAAAACTAGTACTGACAGTTTCTTTTTTCCACTGGTGCCATTTTCTCTTTGTTCTTAACAAATTTGTGGTAATGTCGTAACAGTCAGATAAATTAAATTTGTAGTGTTGAAGTAATGCCATCATTGCAAATAGCAACTTCGCTTTCTGTTTTGGACACTTCAAAAAACTTTGACGCTGCATGTGAACTTGCCTTGCATGGTCATAAATAAAGCATGATCTTATCAACAGAAATATTAATTTCTAGCAACACGATATTTTATTTTAAAGCCTTTATTGGCCTCTACTGATGACTACTGAAATTATTGGGTTGGGTTGGGTACTGTTGGGTACTGTTGATTAACTTGATTTTAACAATTCTGTTTCTGACTCTGCTTATCGATTTCAGTTCTTATGGAGTCTTGATTCCAGTTCTTTGAGTGCCCTCCTGTGTTCTTCATAGTAGATTTGTGTTAAATGGTAATACCGACAGATAAATATTACCAGCAGAAAATCTGGGCTAAGCTAACGTTTGCTAAATAACTGTAAAAACGGTGCTCTCTTTCCTGGTTTCTTGAACATCTGGGGGTTAACTTAGGCATTTTGTAGCTTAGCATTTACTAAATAAGGTGATTGTTGCATGACTCACACAATTTATGCTATTCACCTGCTAGTCAAGCAACTTGACAATGATTTACCACGACAAATGCATTAGGAGATGGGAAAACATGCATGAATGCAACTCCCGTGTCTGTTGGCATAGACGGATGGCCAGGGTGATATACAGCAAGTGTTTGCAGTAGTCAGTTTAATTTAAAACTAGCACAAGTGAAATTTGTGTAGGAATCAAGCAGAATCAGATCAGATTCTTTTGTAAATGTAATGTTCTTATTTGGAATTGGCTCTCAATACCCAACTGTAATACCCAAAAGTGCTAGAAACTTTTGAAAGGCATTGTAATCTGTTATCAAAAAGAAAAATATATAGGCTGTTTTGTGGCCCGACACAAAGTGTGTGCCATCCTTTTTTCTCTCTCCCCTGAATACATCCTGTACTTTCCCATTGTCAGCTTTCACATTAAAAAGCAGAAGTTCTATCAATTAAAGAAAGAAAAAAGAAACACTGTAACGTGACCTTGACATTTTGTTCCACTGCAGTCCTCGAACACTTAAAGCCTCTCACGAGCTCTTCTTTGTATCTAAATTGAGTTAAACAAGAAAGTTTTATGTCTTCAGACGAACCTCCTTATTAGGAAACACATTTATTTTTGTAGATAAACGAACACAAACCTTGTGTCGGCGCGATCCTATCTTTAAATTACACTTCTGTGAGGGTGTGATTGTGTGTTCGGCGTAATTACGGCCACGTCGGACGACCTCTGCTCAGAAGACGCCGAGCCTGACTGAATCATCTCGTCCTTGAGGTCACTTAACTTTCTCTGTGAGACTGCGGGACTTGCAAAACAAAAGCATTTAGCTGATTTGGTAAGAAGAACAATAGCCCATTTTCATAACAGTCATAAGTTCCCGTTCCATTTAGTTTAGCAGAGTCTTGACAGTAAGCCAACAAGAGCAGCACCCTGACTCTCAAGAACTCACTTTCTAACACACAGCCAGTAAAAGTCCAGCCCTGTCATGGCCGAACACGTTGTCTGGTGTGGGTCCTTAAGTGTCCAGGTCCACCTCCAGGCCTAATCTGACATCTTCTCTGCTTCTCAGATCAAGACATTTGCTCCCCACAGAGAGGCGTCGTCATACAAGTTAAATGACGATAACGATTCCTGCAGCCCAACAGATTCATTATGGCAAACATCTTGTCAGGTATCACATTCCTGGAATTAATCCAAAGGGAACTAAATCCCCATTCCTCCTCTTGGAGTTAATTGCAAATCACGGTGTCACTTTTCATGGCGCTGCAACAGTCCCTCGAGTGCAGCTCGTCCAATTATCTGTTGGCCTGTGATTTATTTGGTCACTTCTTTTCCTTCCTTCCGTCCCCATCCTAGCATCCTTCATTCACACTCCCTCATTCTCCCTGTCTCCACTTCATCATTTTGCTTTTCCTATATCCTCCGCTCCTCTCATCTTTCCATCTCCCCTCCTCACTCCGCGTTCGGTATCTCCCCTCTCCAGAGCAGTAATGGTCTGGTTCACCACGCCGGGGCTCAATAATGAAGCCGCTGCCCTAGAAAAGCCATGTTAATGTTGACTCTGGGATCAGATTCTGCTGCGAGACGCACAGCAGTGACAAATGAATGTGCCAGCTTGAGCACAATAAACAGCACATATAGATCCGCGGCTTTGACGGAGGAGTGGGAGCTGAGATTCTTTGCAGACAGATTACAGATGCGAGGAAAGGGAATTTCAAATTCAACCATCAGGGAATGTTCAAATGAGGTGTTAACACGTGCTTGCAGCGAATAGCTAACCATTATTTTGGGGCATGTCCAAGTGCGGTAGTACAGTGTGTTAATAAACAGGAAAGTAGAACTGCGGCTCCCTAACGTATTGGTTCATCCATCTGGTTGTCAACAGCATTGACAAGCTGTCTGGCTGCTCCTGCTCCACCACTCTGACCTCCCTTAACCCCCTCGGTCCGATCTGACAGCCAGAGATGTGCTCCGTTCGTGGAGAGGTGTGTGAGTCTGTCTGTCTGCCTCTGTGCTTAGCTGCATTTACATCTGAGGACCGCTGTGCCAGCGACCCCGGCTGACGTACATAAGCAGACGAGAGGAGTTTCCCCCCGTCCGCCGTCCGCACGTACTGCCTGTCAGTCTCTGTCTGTCTGGAGCCCGTAGAGCAGCCATGCATGCCTTCCCTCCATCACGAAGACGGTCCCTGTCTGCGGTGCCCACTCATGCTCCCATAGCTTGATGCGTAATCTATTTAAGTACTGCAAACTATATTATGTCTGTTTGAAATGTTTCTCCTGAGGTAAAGCTCCAACAAACCTGGATTGTCTGCCAAATCCACTGATGAAGAAAAAAAAACAAAACAGTTCACACAAACAATTCAAAATACTTGCATGTCCTACATTCCTCAGTAAATTTCTAACTTTGGGTATGAACGTTCTTTTTGTCCAAAATTTCATTCCAAACTGGCTGTCTCCCACATATAATGGGACCATGGATTCAGTAGTGTCCTTTCATTTGCTGTGCAGAACATAGACGTCTCTATTTTAAATTTTTGACGTGTAACTTTGGATTATGCTGCCATCAGTGGCGGCTGGAAATCCAGGTGTGGAGTTCGGGTAAAGAAAAGGTGGATTGAGAAAGTGGCTGCTCAATGAAGATAACCACGACAAAATATACTCAGTCATGTAACTCTTTATGCTCTTGTGATGTAAAAATGTAAAAACAACCTCCAATAGCCCATACAATACGATATGATAGGATTGTCACTATTCGCTGAAATTCGTTTTGCGTCCTTGTGTAGCTCCATTCAAGATGTCACAGCAAATTAAACAATGAACAAACAAATGAACAAAATCTATCATTTTCCTCACGAATTTTGCCATTGGCTAGTTTTGAGTCTCCCTGGGCTTGTTACGGATGCCAAATACAAAGAAAGAAAAGTCTCTCAGGAAAATAGAGAATTTAATATTTGCCGCTCCAGGCAGATTTGTTTTCTTTTTCTTTTCTTTTTTTTTTTTTGGCCAAAAATGGCTCTTTTGATGGTTAAGGAAGAAAGGTTGGTGTATAAAAGTATTTATCAGCCTGTTGTTGCCTGCCTGGAGGGCGGAAGTTGGTGTTCACTGTTTAAAAAAAGTCTGAACATCCTCTTTTTTGAGTTGCTTGATTTCAATATTCACTATCTTTTAGCTCTGTTTTTGGTCTCCGCCAACTCCTGAAGGAAAATATCTGGCTCTTTAGCTGCTCAATGATCCACTATGTTCCCACTTAGTCACTAAGGTGTGTGCTGCAAGTTGGTCATAAATCTTAGCACAAGTTTGGATTTGATTGTATTAGTTCTAAGCTTCACAGATAAACCAGGCCATCGGCTGCAGAACAGCGTGACTCTCTGAATCACTTATTTGAAAAAGATTGATTTTTTTCTCTCTCTTTATTTTGCCAAATTAAATGGCTTCCTTTGGGCCAAGCAGGACATGTTCTAAATCCCTGAATCAGTCTGTTGCCTGAGGTTTGGGAACCACTGCATTAGAAGGAGGGAAAGATGGCACTAGCCTATAAAACTATCCAGGTGCCATTTCACTGAAGCAATTTGTGAGAACTGCTTACATGCAGATTGCAAATGGTGGCAATTTCCAAAGTCCGACTGGGCTCTCGCATTCTCATGCATGGGTCCAAAACATGGTGTTTGTTTTCATCAGTTAAAATGAGCTAAAATGTCAGAATGAGCAAATTTGGAGAAATGCATCACACATTGCTTGAAACCATCTGGGTTTTTCAATTGACCATATAGTTTGAGTATCTCAGAGGCAGCATCTAGCTGCCATTAATAAAAAGCTCTTCTGCAGTTGCTTCTATATTCATCTATAAGGGCTTCTGCCCGGAGCTTTTGCCTTTTTCAACCCTTTGCTATCTGCTGGAGCTGATAAAAGGACGGGCTGTGTGCAGGTTGCTAACTTCTGGTTATGGGTTTTCTGGGTATTGAGTTTTAAAAACCTTCAAATATTTCTGCCAGAGAAACAACAGCCTTAAAGCATGTTCCACCGCAGTTTTATGTGATTATCTCGCTGGAGAAGTCTGCTGTAGGAGTGTAATTCTCTGCATCTTTGATTCAGTGACAAAACTGCAAAACAGCTGATGAAAATTAGGTTAAACATCTGGGGCCTGTTTCACACAAGCGATATGCGAGCACTGCTTACATGCAGATTGCAAATGGTGGCGACATCACGTCTCACAAAAGACGGGCCCCCCCCCAGTTTAGAACATGTGCGCTTTAATGATAAGTGCATTCATGCCATAATTGGATTGGAATGCCTTTGCACAACATTGATACAGTATTACCAAATTCTTACCCATCAAATATGATAAACTGCCAAGCTTGCTCTGTGTTGCATTCAGCAGACGCAATCAGTGGCTCCACAAAATGACACCAGGCATCCATCTTGGGAAAGGAGGAGCTGATTATTCTCCGCTTTCTTGACACCAGCGTGGTTTTTTTGTTTGTAGCAGTTGCAGGGCAATGGCTCATGAAACTCAAGATATGAGGTGCAGCCCCTTCCCCGGTCGCTCACAGCTGGGAAAGCTGCATCCGTCATGCAAAGATCATTCCCGCCCGGCCTCTTTGAAGTGATGGCTTGGATCTGTCGAGGCAACATGGCTTCATCCACGCGACTTCCCTCCACCGAGAGGCGCCAGTCTGAAAAGGTTCTGCTGCCGTGGAGCCGCTTATTGAAGAATGCATCAAGCTCCCCACGCATGAGGGATGTGAAATGTTATGAGACCAGGTGTACCGCGGCCAAGTCAATCAATTTCCAATTAAGCCATGCTCCTCAGTCATCCATAATTCTTTTTAGCATGTAAGTGGCTTTTTAATCTTTTCATACAGGAGGTGTGTGCTTGACCCATGCTCCCTCTCTGAAAAATGTCAACGAGTGCGGGAGGAATTAATTAAAAGAGGCAATGTGTCGGATGGATAATGTTGAAGTTTCCCAAATGAAAAATATAGTTCATTCGTTTTAATTTCATTAATGCGTTCAAATCAGGACGGCGGTCCCGCTGACGCCCAACCCACTCATTTACTGTTCAAAAAAACTCCAGAGATTTATGGCGTCCTTTCACTCGGCCACATGAATAATTTATTACTCAATCTCTCAAACAAAACTCAACTCTTCACTCTTCTATCAGACTCCATTGTGGGGAGAGTTGTAAAGCCAACACTCAATAAAAAATATAAACACTTCTGTTTTTGCTCCCATTTTTCATGAGAAAAATATATTTTATGCGCACAAAAAGTTTACTTTTCTCAAGTTTTGTTCATAAATTTAATAAAATCCATGTTTTGCTAAGAAAACCTAACCTAACCTAACAGATGTTTTATACAAAGATGCTGATTAAAAGCATGATGATGGCACAATTATAAAGCCCACTCTACAGTGTGCAGTTTTATCTTGAAAAAGGCACTGAACTATGGCTTTTTCACCCACAGATACAGATACCAAATGTTTTTTTTTCCCAGGAGGGCAAAGTCATGACCCGCCCTACTCTGCTTCTGATTGGCTTGTACTCATTACTTTCATTGGCGGGATTGGGGTGATTTAGATTAGGGTAAGAATATCAGGGTAAACCAATTGGAGCAAGAGCATAGCGGGAAAGAAAAATTGCTATCTGCAGCCCTGTGTGAGCATGAGTCAGCGCCTAATAAATATCTTTTTTCTTTCAAAATAAAACTGCACATTTTAGTGTGACCTTTTATTGTGACCAGTCCAAAGCACACCTGTGCAATAGTCATGCTCTTTGTTCGTTTAATTAACTTTGTGAATAAAATTTGAGAGAAATAAAGTGCACAGAAGTGGTCTAGATTTTTTTTTTCCATTAAAAATTGGAGCCAAAACAAAAGTGGTGTGTTTATATTTTCATTGGGTGTATTTATCTGTCGTCTCAGGTTTTCCAGGCATTTTTTTTTTTCGTCTTTATGGTCTCTGGGTTGTTTATCACTTTTATTGTTTGGACGGTTTTTGTTGGACTGGAAATTGCAGAGAGATGGCCGCAGATAGACAGTGAGGCATTACTCAACTCTATGGAGATAAGGAGGCCTGGTTTTCCAAGTAAAAGCTGTCAGTTTGCTCAGTGCAGAGAATGTGATTGAGCATTTCTGCTGGCTGCTTACACCACAGTCTTGCCACCTCACTCGATACAGCGATTGATTAAGCTGTCCCGACTGGATTTTCATTGGCCCGGTGCCCATCCTGGGGCCAAAATACACCTGCCTGGCCTGTCAGCTACTAAAGTTATGACATCATGAGGACCCTCATAAGGCACCTCCATTGTTTTGAAATGAAGGCACATCAATTTCATGGGCTCCACTGCCCAGCGGATGATTTGTGAGTGCTATTATCCCTTGAAATCGCTCCGGAAAATAGCTGCAGTGTGAAGACGGGAATTGGTGACGGGGGGGTGGGGGTTTGGTTGCATGGAAATGCTTCATTGGTTGTGTATGTAAGAGTAAGAGCAAGGTCAGAATGTAAAGAAAAAAAACAATGTTTTCAAAAAGAAAACGTGTTTATTATCCTAATTTGTGTCCTTTAGAAATATGAAAGCACTCCATAAACATCCAGCAAACTCTAACAGACTTACGGCAGAGAAGAAATAGAAAGAGAGAGAGCAAGAACCAGGGAAAGAGTGACCAATAACCTAGTTACAAAATCAGCATGCAAGCACTTCATCTTTTTCTTCTCGAAGCAGCAGTGAGAACAGGTCTGACTGCCATCCAGCTGACAGCAGAAGTTTTCATTTCCATGCTTGACTAATTCATTATAAAGCCATTTGAGAGCCAGAACTCTCCGTTTGTTATAACCCGAATCTAAGAAATATAAACTGCTGACTGTTTGAAATAATCATTTCAAACTTGACCACAGTGGAGGCGAATGCAAAAATGCATCTTGTTAGGAATTCACTTCGCTACCCACTTAGCGCGAGCGGTTCAATTTGTCTGCAGCTTCCACCAACTTAACAAAATAAGCAGATTGCTGATAAGGAATGCTCATTAATCTAGTCCGCGCAGCAACTGAACCCGCGCTCCATCTATTGGCTTTTCAAGAGTTGTCTCTCCTCTTTCAAACTCAAAGTCCTGCGAGAACAAAAAAAACCTTGCGAATCTGTTTGGAGGAAAGCATCGCTGCGTGCTTTCATAAGACCAGCCGCCTGAACACAATACGTGGTCAAATGTTAAAGTTATCAGCAGAGTGCAGAAGTGAAGGAGCCTCTTCACCGCTCAGCTTTCCACACCTGCACTGAAGGATTTCAATTCACTGGCAAAGCCCTCTATGATGGCGCAGAGCCATTCTGCTGGGCCGAGATAAAACATAACGCTAAAAGAAAAAAAAAAAAAAAAAAGTTAAATAATCAATTCCAAAGAAATGCCTGGGCATTAATCTAGAGCAGGCTGCAGGTTGGTACCTCCCAGAGGATTGCAAGATGATTTGCAGAGGGATTTAGGAGATGATTCGCACGCCTGTGAAAAAGTTATATACCAATATTTTCTTTTAAAAAAAAACAAATATTTTATCATGTTTTTTAAATTCATTGCTAAATTTGTACAGTGAATGTGCAGCCTCGAGGCTTTGTTCGCAATTATAAAGTAAAATTGTCTCCAAATGGGTGAAATTATTCTCCTCTATTTCAGTCACCATTGCCATGTGGGCAGAATTTTGCTTCAGCATCATGAGCAAAGACAATTGAGACCCTCAGAGGAACTGGAAGGACAACATCAGACTTTTTTTTTTTTTCTTTTGAGATGATCACTTTTTCAAATTGGGTGATCCAAGAGTAATAGATCCTTGACTGGTGAAAAGAAATGACAAACTACACATTAGAGCCTAAAGGAGGTCTCATTTAGATGTATAATCAGGGTCTGATGAAAGAAAATAAACCTGAAATCCTCACGGCCGACACACATGGGATACCTGCTACAGTGAACTCCATCTTTGCAGCATTTGGTTGTGTGCCAGCTGTATTTTCTGAGGAGATTTAAGGTTTTAATGCTGGGCTTGGAAGTATAGTCCATATTAAGTGGTGCTGCATTACTTAAAGCTATAATTTGTAACATTTCCATGTTAAAATGTACATCCATTATCCCAAGTGTTTCCAACAATGTTCAAATGCAGAAAAATCCATAATTTATTCAAATTTATAATGGCATGTTTACTACTAGCTGTTGCTAGCAAATTGCTAGTTGCAATAACTTCTGGGAAAATACAGGAAACATCAAGTGTGTCGAGCAAACGTGACTAAAGATACCGTGAATAAAACATAAAATGACCTCGTTCATGAACATGATTCAGCCTGAGTCGTGTCCGATAGACTTTCATCAGCCATGGTGGTTGTTTAACAGAGAAGACGAATATATTTATGGGGCTGTTTATGCTTTTATTTTGATAGGACAGCTGAAGATATGACAGGAAAGGGGGAGAGAGAGCCACTGCTGCAGAGGGCTCACAGCATCAGTACATGGGATGAACGTTCCACCAACTGAGCTACCAGGCCACCTTTTGTTATTGTTTTAGTGTGAGAGACTCCTAATGGCAGAATTTACATAGTTTGCGTTTAACTGGATCGTTTTAACTACAGGATCATGCATACACATTGATTTGATTGATTTATTTTATTATGCAATATGAAAACACCCACAAATCTATTCAGCTGTGTCGCATTACCTCTGGTATAATGAGATATTTATTTTAATCATTTTTAAACAGATTCTACTTGTGTAATCGTGTCCCACGTGTTTTGGCTATTATTGTGACTTGGCGCGGCGAATGTGAGCTCTTCTTCTTTACTACTTAGGAAAGGCTGAGTATGACTGGTCAGCATATATATGTGTGCAAAGGGTAAATTTGCACCCATGGGTGTCTTTTATGACATAGGCCTACCACATGGGTTAAAATGAGCAATTCTGCAAAGCAAAAACGGTGCATATTTGGTAAAAACTGAGCTGAAACTCTACTCTGATTTTTTTTAAACATTTGAACAATTTTCTTTACCTTATAAAAGTGATAAAATTATGACAAGCAGACAGCGAAAGTAGGAAAGCTACATCGAGTGAAAGCTAGCTTGTGAGCTAAAGCTAAACGTACTTACTGATGTTTCCCCAGCTGTTATTTGTACTTCACAAATATCAATTTTGAGTGACTGACATCTTGGTAATTTGGTTTAAAACCTACCATAAAGTAGGCAGTACATCCAATCATGGATGGAGAACAGCAGCTAAACTCCTGCTAAAGCTAACTAGCTTAACAGTAACTGTGACCTCAGGTTTTAACTCTAGTGGAATTTGTGGCGCTTGGTGTTGTAAAGCTACCAAAAAGCTCATTTAAATGTACTCAATTGTATATAATGAAATATATATATATATTTCAATGTAAATATTAACAAACAGGCATAGTTCACAGGGATAAAATGTGTCTGTCTGCTTTTGTTGGGCAGAATAATCTCACCCAGTACTTATTTTCAATCATGTCTGTCGAGCCTGGTCATTTGAATTTGAAAGAACATGGATTTTCCCTTATTCCCAACCCTTTTTTGCGTACATGAAACTGTTTTCGCTGTACACTTGTAAACACCATGAAGTGTTTTACCCCATGGGATGAAGTGATGAATTGCAGAGAAGAAACTCAACAGCATGGGGTCTGCGGTGGCTCCCTGTGCTATATTTCATGAGCTAGTGTCCGTGTTCCCTTTTAATAATGGATATTATCATTCATACCGGCTGTTAGTACATGCAAATTTTGAAAAAGACAAGAAGAAAAATATCTGCAATACCTTACACTTACATCTCATAAGGGATTTTTTGGGCTTGATTTCAAAAGCTGCTGAAAACATGTCGAGTTCATACTTCATCAAAAAATAATCCTCAAATAGGATTATGATGATCAAGAGTAGTGTAAACGTACTTTCATCCGTCCTAAAACCCATGCAGTGTCCCACAAAATTAATGTGAGAAGAATGTCAAATTTACAAAAGAAATGACGCTAACAGAATTTTAAGAGAGCAAATAACTTCCACTAATGTCTGCTTAGCCTGTATTTCTGTGCTATTCTTTGCAGAAATGTTCTCTGCTGTTTGACTTCTTGCAAAAGGAATATATAGTTCAAGTACGTCTCGTCTAAAAAAAAAACCACATCATCCATTGTGAATTTAATTACAGTCCTGGCAGAGAATATCGTGCTACTTCAGCTCTATCTTTCACACTGCGGTGAAAAAGAAGCACTGAAGACTTCAACAAAGCCGCCATGTGATTCTGTCAATTCTACCTCTTGACTGGAGCGTTGACATGTATGATTAAAAACCTCGGTGGCGCTGCATGAAAGGTTCAGTCAGTTGCCATTAAGATTATAGTTAAATCAAAGCCCGGCGGAATTTCATCTAATCTGCGTGTGAGGGATCCGTTTGCAGCTTCTGATTGGTCGTAACGTGATGCAAAGCTAACCTTTATATGATCCAAGTGTTTATTTGAATCTCATTCTCTCTCTGTGAAGACTGGCCCTGAACTTTTAGCCTTTTTTTTTTTCCCCCATCCTTGGGTTAAGTTCTGAGCCCAGGCGAGAGAGTGATTTCCACTGAAGAGAAGATGAACGGTGTAAAAGCACATTTTTCAAATGCATGGATTCGAGAAGCCGATAGAATGAATTTGTATAAATATGCAGGTGGTGGTTCTCTCAAAGGGGCAAAGACTAAATTGGACCGCTTATCATTTAGGCTCGGTGAAAAGTTATATAAACAGATAGGCGTCTGAAGTTTGAACATTTTTTCCGGTCCATTTTAAATCTCTGACTCATGCATTGAAACTTATTTGTCAGAAAACATGTACACAAACACGACTCTCAAGCAGATACTTTTCCTTTTCCTTCTGCTCACAGCCCAGAATGTGTAACAAACAAATTCATGGTATATTTGTTCTTCATTTTCAAGGATTTGTTCAACTCAAAAATGCAGCAACGGTTGGAAACAAAAAAACAAACAAAAAAACCCTCTATTGTGATGTTGTTTGCGGCAACATCGAAGGGGCTTCTCGGTGACTCTCTTGTCGGGGTAAACATCTGGTGAAAGAGATCAGCAGCTCGAAGTGCAGTGAAGCCTCAAAGTCATCAAAATATCATTATATTCTGATGATATCTGGACAGAGATCACGCTGCGTCGTTCAGAGAAATTACAGTAATAAACACAGCAATGATAAACATTTGCTGAAAACACTGCATTAGGCGACATGATTACATGTGGTGGAGGATCCTTTACTTCAAGTAGCAATACCACAATGTTAAAATACACAGTTTGTCCTACCTGTGTTGGCTTTGAGTCACCATGACAACTCAGTGGAGTTTTTTGAGTAAAGCAGAAGCGACAGGTTTGTCCTTTCAATGACTACGTTTATATTCACAAAAATATTCCACCCTACAAACACAGTATTGTCCTGCAACGTCATGATTGTGACGTATGACTCCACGGCAAAATGCACAAAACCAGCCATAATGTTTAAACTTCTTCTTATATTTGTCAAATGAAACAACTACCTTTTAATCATATATACTCATGTGACACACTGTTAGAAAGCGGAGATTCTTGTGATTCCACTGATGCCAAGCATGTCCAGTTACAATCAGAACAGCAGCTACAATCAGCCTGACAAACCAGCAAACAACCAATTTTCAACACTGAGGCAACTCACCGCGTGTCGGCTTCCAGTCTCTCCCAGTCAGTCAAACATCGATAATATCTGACAAAAACAGTCTTATTATGTTTCCAAAAGGTCCAGTCGATCTAATCTGGTCACATATTCAGTCCAAAAAGTTGATTTTAACTGATAAATGTTTTTTTTTTTTTTTAACATGAAATAGAGTGCTATACTGTATCATACTATCCTCGTAAGCAGGGTTTTTTTGGGGGTGTCCAAATGATTTTTTTTTTTTTTAGAAAATACCTGGACATACCCTTAGAAAAACATGTGGAACATTATTTTTTTAAATTGTTAAATAACATTTGAACTTGGGACTAGTTAATTGCTGCTGTCTCATTGTTTTTTTCAGCTCATAAATCTGTGTCTTAGTCATATGTACTTAAGAAAAAAATATCAGGTGGAAACAAAAACCTTCTAATTCACTGTGTCAGAACTCCTATTACTCAGTGCCAGTAGCGCTTACTAGTGATTCTACTGGGGATAAAACTTCAGAGTGTTACTTCCCGTATTCTGGGAGAAAAAATAATTAATTTTGTCATGACAACTGCCATCTGCTGTAAGCAATACACTGACTATTAGTGCCCCATATAACCCCACATTAAATAACGTGAACTTTCCCTTTTCGTGGACAATGCTACACTCAGAATAAGGCCTAATTATGAATATTCACACAAAATATGCTGCTTTACAGAGTATTTGGCTGATATGTTTGCCTAGCCAATTAATTGGTCCGGGTCTAGTGGAGTGGAAGCATAAAGTTGCAAAAAATATAAATAAATAAAGTATAAATGCCTCAAACTTTAACTAATGGGGAAACTTGAATCAATTAATTCCTTGGTGCGCGCTATTTTTACCAAGAAAACTGAGTTTTCCTGCTCACGGAGCTGTGCAACAGTGCCGACATGTACCAAGATTCATTTTGCTTGTGACTCCCATGCCCATGTTACCATGTTATCACCACCAAAGCTGTAGCTTTTACTTTGTTGGCCAAGATAGAGGTGGAGACTAGAAATTCAAGCTGAAATATGCTGAGGATCTTCCTTACATCCAGTGACATCACTGGATGCAGGAAGAACAAGAGATTTTGGAGCAGAAGAACTTGGTTTTCTTGGAGGGTTTTTTTTTTTTTTGTCGTTGTTGCTTCGATTGACTACATCTACCATCAGCACTACATTTACTGCACATCCACATTTAAAGTTTCCCTTTAAGTGCAGTACTTGAGTAAATGTACTACAGATTTAGCAGGATGATTGGCACAGCTGACTTGTTATTGAATCAAGACAGACACTGTGATGGAAAAAATCCTTTGTGCACCCAGTGCCCAAAAAAATCCTTTGGTGGCTTTATAATTAGTGCCGTTAGCTTTGAGTGGCACTATGCTGGGACGTACTGCAGAGAGAGAGGGAGAGAACTGGAGGAAGGCAGACGGCAGTGCAAACAGCTAAGTAAACTCTCTGGTCTAATAACGGGATCCTTCTGCCCTGAGGTTAAACAGATCCACTAATCACTCTCTTTGTTTAGTTTTGGCTTTGCATTCATCTAGGCGGCACCAGGAGCGGCGGACGCCTGTGCGTTTGCAGCTCGGCTGTTTCTGTGTACCTCGAGCTTTAACGTTCGACTGGATGAGCAGGTGGAGAAGCATCCACCCACTGAAAATAAAGAGCGATGTCGACATTAGTCAACATAGAGATTTAATAAATGCTGGCACTTGTCCATGCATGTTTTAATGACTTGCTATTTGGATTCTTGATCAATCAGAGCAGATGGTTAAACGGGAAACATTTACCGGACGACCATGCTTATACAATAGATCCATCATGCATATTGGAAACATAATTCCCAGATATTCTAAAGAGATGCAGAGTCTGTGGAAGATTGATGCATTGGCCCGTAAGTAGGCTGACAGCCAGCCTTTCAGACAGTTACATAATCACAGCTTTTTATCCAGACACATGCCCCCCTGCTGGGATGTTGGCTGAGAGCAGATAATGAAGAGCCAGTGTAGATGTCCACCGAGATCTATGACCAGGTTCAGACATGGAGAACTAACCCCTCCTTACCTCCTCCCACATCATAATGCTGATGTTGCAATAAAGCAGCAGCCCACACTTGACGGAGGGTCCCGGCAGCTGCAGTCAGGGGACACCGAGTACTAGGAAATTGCATTACAGACGTTCCCAACGGAGTATTTAAAAATGGAAACACTGGAAGGCTTGTTTTATTGCTTATGCTTTCGATGAGGTCTCGCCAAAGCGCTTCCGACAGTTCATAGCAGTGTGAACATGTTTTTGTAATAAGACAGTTAAAATGGCACTCTAAGGGGGATCTCGTGCAGATGCGGAAGTTGTCAGACATAAAACAGCAATTTCACAGAGGGGGTATTCTGAGGTGAAGTTGTGATAAGAGAAAATGTGATATGAATGGTTTCATCTCCGCGGATATCAAATCCAGCTTGGTTAGCACCTTTTCTCATTTTCCATAACCTGTATGCCACATCTTTCTTCTGTGTACAGTTCTCTACCTAATGGATTTTGACTATATTGCTTTGCAGAGGTAACCCACAGTGACCCATATTCATAATAAAATGGCTGAAGCTTCTCTCTGTAAGTCTGCAGTCTCACTGTGCCAAATGTTATGTTCAACATGTGTCTATTGTTGATGGTCCTCTGTGACATCACAAAGAAAGAATGATTATTTTCATTATCTACGAATAGAAAATCTTCAAAAACGGTTCATCACAAATTCATAAAGCCCAAGGTGGTGTCTTTAAATGTCTTGTTTTATCTGAACGATAGTTCAAAATCCAAAGGTGTTCAGTTTAATACAGAGATTAACATAGAAAAACAGTAAAATCCTCACCACTTAAAAGTTGGACCTTCATCATTTTTGCTTCAAAAATGACTGAAATGATCAGCCGATTATCAATTCATGGGCTTATCTATTTAGTTTCAATTTAAATAGCCATTTTCCAAGCAAAGGAAATACATTAGATTAAGATAAAACATAAGGAAAAGGAAAGAATCTATCAAATTAGAAAAAAAAATAGCCTCCACCAAGTAGATAAACTTTTTACATCCATATCTGTAATATATGTAGTGAAGACTTGAAAGGAATTTAATGAAAGGTCCCTTACAGACTATTTTTACAGACGAGTACAGAGGAATAATAGAAAACTGAACATTATGATGTCACAGTGAAGCCGACCTTTTGGATATTAAATGACATTACCCCATCATGTTATCCTATTACACATATTTGTGTGAAATTTTGTCATAATTGGCTCATGAATTCTTGAGTTATGGGCAAAAACATATTTTGCGAGGTCACAGTGACCCTTGATCCTTAAGTCCAAGTGGACATTTGTGCCAGATGTAATGAAATTCCCTCCAGGTGTTCCTGAGATATTGTGGATTGTGGATGTGAGGTCACAGTGGCCTTGAAATTTGACCATTGACCATCAAAATCGAAGTTCATCATTTAGTCCAAGTGGACATTTATGCCTCGTTTGATGAAATTCTCCTTGAAATTGTCCTTGAGACATCGGGTTTACCAGAATGAGACAGACGTGAGATCACAGTGAACTTTGACCTATGACCACCAACATCTAAAAAGTTCTGTGTCCAAATGATCATATGTACCAAGTTTGAAAAATGTACATTTAAGCGTTCATAAAATGTTGCGTTCACAAGACTGGGACATACATACGTATGGACAGACATCCTAAAAACATAATGCCTCGGGTCATGGGTGTTGCCAGTGCAGTGGCATCATAAACCTGACAAGACCTGCAAGTGTTATAGTCTGCAATAAACCACCTCAAAATTCATACATGAAAGAAAAATACTACAGGAAAAAATAATGCAAACTTATAAACTAGTGTTACCTGGGTAATATCTCTGCAACCACATCTAAATGTTGACATACTCAAACTGCTTTGACAGCAAAAACCTTCACATTCTAGATTTGCACATTGAAAAAGTCAATAAATTTTTTCCCCTCAAGATTTTTTTATGCCTCTACAAGGTTACAAGGTTAATTTATTTATCATTTTACAACACAGTAACATAACGAGATGCAAGAGGCTGTTCCACCTGTGCCACTCACAAGAAAAAACCTAGTAACTCATGAATAAAACTATTTTGCTTGGTGGACTGCTGATGATAAGGAGGTTAAGCAGCCTGAGGGAAGAAGCTGCTCTTCAGTCTGATGGTATGGCAGCGGATACTCCTGTATCTCTTGCCAGATGGCAGCAGGGTGAACAGGCTGTGGCTGGGGTGGGTATTGTCTTATGGTATCCTCTGGGCTCTGTGCAGGCACCTCACCTCCCCAATATCACTGATGCTCGTTAGATGGATACAAATATTGTTGTGCTGGGCAGTTGTAACCCGTCCCGGGTCGTGTGCATCCATGCCAGTTTTATATGCTTTCAATTTCTTCTCCGTAAAAGATAACGAGAACTTGGTTTCCTTATGAAATACAGCTGTTTCTGAGCCTTCTTTACCAGATGACCATGACAGGTTCGTGTTGATCCACAGGAAATCAAAGATGGTTATTTTGAAGTGTTAATTAGAAAGAAAGTAGTTCTTTGACATGTTTCTTACCTAAGTATGTCTTGTGGTGTATTTTCCCTAATTGACGGGTTTGTCAGCCTGTAAGCCATGGCAATTGTACTTCCAGACTCGTCTCCTCTTAAGCTCCATCCTGTCGCCAAAATTTACATTGATTGTCTCCACTAACAGACGATGTGATCATACAAGCAGCTTTAAAATGTCCTGTCAGAAGCGTAATGGTTTCACAGATGCTATGTCCACATATTACAGTCGTTATTACTCACTGATGCTGATGAACAATCAATTTAAAGATCTCTTACATGCTGTATTTTACAACCCTCAGTCCACACAGGTTGCCAATCTTCCGAACATTACTGAAATTGACTGTCAGCAATCAAAAACGGAGACCAGCTGCTCTCAAAAAAACATTTAGAAGCAAGTTATCAATGAGAGATAGAATAACAGCCACCGTTTCAAATGAACACTGCATAAATCTGGGAGATAAGTTTCAAGATCAGGTCGACCATCCTAGTGTGTACCACCACATACCTGCAAAATTTCTTTTTCAGTAGTGTAATCAGATGTAAATGTGATTTAGTTGGCAGCCCAGCCAGCTCTAAGGCATCAAATTTAATATGTATCTTGAAGGTACCTGATTATGGGTGTGAAAACAGAGGGATAAAGAACAAAATCTGATTGTCCACGCAATAACGGGGGTAAATTAGTTCAGTTTGGAGATCCCAGCCACAGAATGTAAAAAAAAACAACCAAACAAAACAAAAATAGCAGAGGAACAGTTCTTAAAGCGATAGTTCTGATTATGTGAAGTGGGGTTGTATGAGGGACCTATCGATAGTGAGTGTATAAGCTAGACTAGATCCCCTAAACTTGGAGAAGCAGAGGGGAGTACCAGCATGGAAGCCAAGACAGTGTTTCACCTACGACGACTGCAGGGCTAATTTGCAAACTGGCTAATGTCTGATATGAGCCTTTAACTTAACATCGACGAAACAGTGCAACGTCATGATCTACAGATCTACTGATCTAGAAAAAATCAATATCAGTTCAAGTGTTCGCTATATTTAGAGTATTTTCACCTCTTTTCCTTGTCACCAGACAGCCTTTTCTGAGCGGAAACCCCTGTTAAATAAGGCCAATATCACTCTCGCCAAAGAAACCAAACTCTATAGGCAAAATGAATAATTTTACCTCGCAGAACACAGAAGTCATTGGTCTATCGTTGTCTTGATTGGTTAGTTTGTTTGTGTTATTGTGTGACTTCTGTGTTTTGAAAGGACAGTTTGGATTCACCAAAGTGACACAGTAACAGAAACAAACTAATGGATCCAGGCAGTGGTAGACCAGAAACTCCTTTCTTCTGCAAGGTAAAATTTCAGATTTTGCCTATTGAGTTGGGTTATTTTGGAGAGAGCAGTACTGGCTTATGTAACAGCAGTTTCCCATCGGAAAAGGCTGTGAAAATATTCTTAAAATAGCATAAGATTTTTTTTTAAGCTCGACGTCTTTAAAGTAACTAAAATACATGTTGTTGCCAACCCCGGCTGCAGCAGTTGGAGTTGTGCTTTTCCAAACCGGAGGTGTGCCAGCCAGCATCTACTGTAAGTACAGGTAATACACTATCGATAAGTACTTCATACAACCCCGCATCAAATAACCCGAACTATCCCTTTAAGGCTTCTCGAGATAAGAGCCAGCGCACTAACCAGCGGGTGACAAAGTTCATTCCTATATCTTTCCAGGGCTTAGACACATTTCAGGGTTTTATGGTTCACGTGGTGTCCGAGCAGTTCAGCAGGCATGTACTCTACCAAACGTTTACTGCTCCCCAGTGATGACAGTCTGCTGTACAGGTCGCTCACTTTATTTAATAAGAGCCCCCTCACCCCCACCACCCCAGAGGCTGAGGTAATTCTTGGGAGATTAAGGTGATAGAGTGTGGATAAAAACAGCCGCCTGGGTCAGGCTGCGCCCAGGGAGAGCATACACTGTACTTTATAACCTTGATGGACATTTTCACTGTCACCCGCATTCACTAAGTCCACTGCTTGGAGCAGCAGAAACTCATCATAGGTCACGCCACCTTCCAGCCAATCAGTGTGCAGTATACAGTATCTCATCTCTGCTGCACATTTATTCAGAATTCAGATTCGCTCATGGGGGAATTAGCTGCCTGTCGGCGAGTGAGATTGCAATCCACGTCCAAGGCTGCCTATTAGATATTTTAAACTCTTATCATCATCTGACAATTTTATGAATAATTTTCATCATCTTATAATGCAGCAGAATCGCTAGGAGCCTTCAAATCCTCCTCCAACATGATTAGCCAACATTGAAGTACACCTATGTTTATGCAGTGTGCGATCAGACTAACTTCCTATTAACATAATAAATGAATTAGAGCGCCAGAGACAAAGATCATTAGGCAGATTTTCACCACAGGGAAATCATTTGGACAATGTATTGTGTAACAATGTGAGACAACGGCGATGCGTCACACGGCCTCGACATGTTCCACCCTCCAGCACCGCCCCCCCTCAAACTCCTTCACTCACTTAAAGCCCCACTGGTGTTTGCATTCAGCCCAAACAGCCTTCGTGTCTTCAAGGCAGCTGTTTCGTCTCAAAGGCTCTGTGATTCCTCCGCTGGCTCGTGCTCTGTGATTAGTCATAACAGTGAATGGCATGCTGCAGACAGTAATGGCTAATGTGTCGACGCCGCGACACGCCATAAACACAAGTTGTTATCATGACACCACATCTCTTCCAGAGCACAGACTGACTTATAGGAGCAGCTGATAAAGGGATAAACCCTGAGGTGACAGTGTTTGGTACACTGTCTGTCCCTCGACTTCTTCAGCTCAACTTATTTCCTTGCCTGCAGTTCAAAAGCAGGTGTGACATTGTTTCGTTCTTGCTCTTCATATGCTAAAGACATCAACAGCGGCTCGTTAAGAGTTTGTTTTTAATAAGCGTGCAAAGCTTAGGTAAAGAGATTTCTGGTTCCTGCAAGGTGCTCTGGCTGAAATTTGCATTTAAACATGAGGTGTTCCTGTTAGTGGCTCATCTGGAAATATGAGTGTGAGTGCTGCAGCACTCTGGGATAATGGTCTCACAGGGCTGTGGCTTCCATACGGGGTGTGCACATATCGTGAACTTAGGCCACAGTCATTTACATTGGAGGCGGTCACAGGCACCATCATTTTCTTTGATTGTCGTGCAGGATGTGTGTATTATGTATATTGGGGGTTACAGGTCTGTAGGGAACAGAGGACTGTATAATTTACACAGTGAGAACTGAAACTTAAACCCCCGGTCAGATCCATGGAGCTGTTCTGCCCTTTAAACAGCATCACTGGCTTCTGATCATGGGTGACCAGTGCAGAATCCCAGAGGAAACACACTGCACTGGATGATTCCCCCCTTGCACAATTTATGCTACCTCTAATGTCAACATTCAGTGTCAATGCAGGAAATAATGCTCTTAAAAAGACGGTAAAAGGAAAAATACATTTTTCTTTTGTTTTGAAATTGAAAAATCATCAGATTTAGAATATTTTGACTGATTTTTGATAGCAGAGGGAATTAAATGTTCGTCTGTACAAAACAAAAATGCTCTCTTAAGTCTGTATAATATGACGTGTTGGCCAGGACATCTCTGCAGCACAAGGATGGGCTTGGGGGCTTTTATGTCTTTAATTTACAGGACAACTGAATTGAGGACAGGAAAGAGGGAGCGAGAGTAGGGAATGACACAGCAAAGGGCCACAGGCAGGAGTCGAACCTATAGTCCCTGCAAAGAGCTCACAGCCTCAGTACACGGGGCATTTGCTCTACTCGGCCACTGATGATGTTTAATTTAAAATGGTATTTTGAAAATTGCAATAAACCATATAAGCCATATTTTGAAGACTCGCCTTAAATATGGTGGTGGTTATATTCAATCAAATGTGATGTAGGGTGACTAAGCAGGGTAGCTAACCCTATGCTCCATATAAAACTGCACTTGACCCTTAGCTAGTGAGAAGCTAACAGAGCTAAATCTTAGCAGGAGGTAGAAGATAAAGACTCTATGATTTCTGTTTACTCATACTAATGAGTAGTGACCAGTTTGTGACTGGTCATTACTCCGATCTTGTCGACGCTGATCTACAACACATGGGTGGTACAAGACTTCCAAGTGGACTCCAAAAAGTAGTATAAAAATAACTATGTGTTTGTGGGGTCCATAGCTGGCCATGTACACATCTATTTTATAGTATAATCCAGGCTTCATTGTGACTAGTTTCAAGGTGGAATGCATGTATGACTTTCATGGCTGAGATCGACATCAATTAATCAAGTGGGGTTTTTTTGTTTGCTCACCTTAACCGCAATCATCTCGGTGCTAGAAGATCAAGACCACTCACATGTCTTTCCGTTCAATATTAATGTACAACCAGGAGATGTTGAGTTAGTAAGATTTAGAGGTGCTGGCAGGCAGGTTGTTTTATTTTGGGACAGAAACAGGCTTGCTGTTTTCCCTCGTTTCCAGTCTTTATGCTAAGATCCTGGCTGTAGCTTCATATCTAACAGACAGACATGAGACTGGTGTAATTGGTATAATAACTTTCTCTGGGAACGCCGTGCTGAAATCATTTGAAGCTGTTGGCATTGAACATGTAAAAGTGTAATGTGTAAAGTGTGAATGTAATCGGGGATTTTGAAGAGCATACGGTGAATGTTATGTTTGGGCGACTTGAAGGCGGCATTGCATTACTTGCCCATTGCTCATCCTCAATTTGCTTTTTTGCTTTTTTTTCTACAGTGGCCATGGCTGTTAACCATGAAGCTGGAGCAAGACACGCCCATCGCTTCCTCCTGCCTAAAGAAGCCTCTCTGGTGCTACATTGAACACAAATGCTCTGAATATGCCATTCAAGTGCGTGAAACCCCAACGGACTGCTTAACACCCACTGTAAGTACTAACGCGCTCTGACTTGGTGTGAGTAAACACTCAAAAGCTATCGCTCCAGAGTCAAACTCCAAAAGAGAAACTCATCCTTCCAAATTATGCCCCCTCTGTTCAAATATTACAGCGAGGTATCGTACCCTCCGTCTGTACACGTGAATTAAACATTTACGTTTCTTTAATTTTATTTGAAAAGAGTTATGACTGTCTTGATATATAATTTGACTTTGCAGTGGGTCAGTGCTCACAATGAATTTCAATTTACCCGTGACAGAGTGAAATTTATGCACACATAAATGACATATTTACATATTGCATACCTCCCCTGAAGACGAATCACTTCGCAGAACCTGGCAGGTAGCAGTAACGATTCTAAATGTATTCATCATACATATGAAATAATGTGCTCATTATGCACACAGGTAAAGAGATACAGACAATTCTGTGCTCCAGAGTCTTGTGTTGGGTTTATTCTATTGTTGTATTCATGGACCATGTGTGACATTTTTCTAACTGTAGCGGAGTTACAAGAGCTCGTCCTGCATCAAAAGGTACAAAAGAGCTCTTGACCATGAAGTACAGAGTGAATCCTCAAGTATATACAGTATTGTCCCACAGACCTTGAACATAGATTCAGTGTAGTTCTCACAGTCAGGTGACTTAAGAACACCGGGATGGTGGGGTAAATTGCACAAGGAAAATTCAGATATCTCAGGTAAGTAGTCATTCGTGGTAAAGCACGCTAAATTGACATAAGACGACAGTAAGTCGGTGGCTCCCTGTGGCCACCAAGTTTTAATCCCCATACTGCAAGCCTTCGTACAGTTTCACAAACATTCATTTTCTTTGTGGCATTTATTTAATATCCTGTGAAAACAGCAGACTTGTTGTTGTTCATATGTCAGTGCAGAGATTGCCACTTGAAAGCACCTGAGTGCCTGAGTATAGTCTCACAATGCTGCTGTAGACCTATAGTCTTGTTTAAAAATATTTTATATAACCACTGGAATAGCACTTCAATTACAATGTAGTCTATTGTAGAGGTGAAAATTATAAATCACTTTTTGCTTTTCCTAGTGGGATATTTTCAAGCCAAATCATTGCATTGCTGTTAAAGCAACCAGTAACTATGCCAGTAACTTTAGTAAACCATCACGTCTTGTCTTATTTCTGTGATCTTCAGTTTAGAAGTTTAAAGCTACTACAAGGAACTTTCATATATTGTAGATTTTTAATGTTTCCACCATAATAACCACAAAATGTAATGTTGAAAATAAAATGAAAAAAATAAAAGTCTCCTCCTGCTTCCTTTTCACTGGCTAACGTACTACTCACTGTAACTCTGCCTGCAAAAATGCAAACACAGCCTCGTTTCATCTGATTTTAATGAGACTCTGACTCTGATTAAGAGCAACTATACAGAAACAGCCAGTCTTCTCACAGATGGTCTCTTTAACTCATGTAGGTCATGTATGGACAGATCAGTAATAAACTGAGACTGTCTCATAACCAGTTAAAAACTCCTTGTAGTAGCTTTAATAGCTCATAAAACGCCCACTTGCAACAGTGTTATTGTGCAGGGTTTGATGCTTTGGATTTCTTCTTTGAACTCTGTAAACTGCATCAAGGCTGAGCTGACAATGGTGCTTCTGGTCACCAGAGGCTGAGATTCCAAAGCAAAAAGCTGATGATTCAGTGAGTGACACTTCTGATTCAGTACACTCTCCTTGAAGATCAGCTGGTGTCAAAATTCGATCCATCAGCCTCCCAGTTGAAACATTTTCACAAATTTGTTGCTCATCTTCAGAAGTTTCAAAAGCCATCAGATCAGGTGTCACTCTGTCGTGCCAGACAATCTCTGCACTCAAAAAGGACGCCGTGTACGGCAAATGTGCGAGCACTTGATATCAACAACCGCACTTCTCGCCGTGTGAGTGTATGCGGACATTATCAGCAGACGCGGCATCTGCACGTACGCACACACGCACCGCTGTTTGATGCTGTTCCACCAACAACACTGTCAAGAGCTCTCCCTCTTCATCATAGCGATGCTGTCCAGAACCATATCTCAAATGGAGCTGCGGCTCTTTCATTTCACTGAGATTGAGATTGTGTGTAGATGTGCGTGTGTGTGTTCGACTCATTTGCATTAGAGTTCATGTCTCCTTGTGTATGTGTTCTTCTGTCTAAGAGACTATCTATCTACTGTTTTTTTTTTTTTCAAGTGTCTGTTTGCGTGCACAACACCCCCAAAGGACTGCCAGGTCAATTCCGTGTCAAACCGGCCAAATCCCTGGCACAGATTAACAGGAGAGGGCAGCGCCAGCCTTTGAGGGCGAGAGTAGTGGGAGCAGTCGCACCAATTAGGAGCCGGCAACCCGACCACCCAGCCCTACGCTCGTCCTGGCTGGCTCGAGATAACAGAGCCGACACACATGCTCAGACAGATAGGCACACACAGGGATGCACTCGCCGCATACCCACTCATAACTTGGTAGCTAATACATATGCAACACCCTAGCAAACATCATCCATTAGCTGCAACAGGGGCCCGGGCGTGCTGCTAGAAGTGTCAAATATGCATGAGGGAGTGGAGGTCTGTGTCTCATAATCCTCTAGGCAATTAATACAATCGTTTCCAGGGCCAAGCACCTAGATGCACATATCAAACCTCTCCCTGGGCTTGTTGAATTTTTTAGGCCGACTAATTTACAGGTACATTGGCCAGAGGCTTGCTTTTATGGATTGGAGCCGTCTGGAAGCCGACGGGAGGCCATACATTGAGAATTGTCCGTGATGATGTATGGGACCGCGAGGACAACGTATTCACAGTGAAAAACATGGCTGGAAAAGCTGTGTTTAAAGATAAAAAGCTTTCTCTTCTGCTAATTGTATTGTAGCACTAATTGAGCAGTGATGCGGTGTTTGATTTTGCAAAGCTGAGCTAATACACGCTGTTGTTTTCACAGAAATGACTTTGCATTTGAGACTTGAGCCATTTACACCACATGAGCATGGTATTTGTAGTCTTGAGTGCATTTTTTTTTTTTTGTCTTTATATTTCCAACTGTTTTCATTGTATTACTGCACCTTCGGTGTATTGTAAAGCATTTAATTCAGCCCTGCTTTTTTTTTTTTCCATCGTTGCTTCTGCAGATGTTTTTAGCCTCCAGTCAGATATTGATTGAAATGTTCAGCCTAGTGTGAGGAGAGGGGGGCTGGTATTCAGAGGCATTCGGGGGTTGGTGGGGAAGCAGTATTGATTGCACTTAAAGTGACAAGATTGAGGAGGCCCACTTTGACACGTTATCCCTATTGCCGCCAACAGACAAAGTGCGGGCCAGAGGAGCAGCACGGATTGATTTCTGTGATCATGAATGGCCTGAGACCTATGAATCAGTCGTCCGAGCTGTGCTGCTCGAAAATAAGTCAACAATTTTTCATAGCGCTGTGGTAATGTAAGGACTGACAGCCTGTTTGATTTAAGAGGACAAGTAAATACTATGGTAATGAATGGGCCTCATGCACATTCTGACAAGCTGAAAAGTCCTCACAGCTCTGGCAATAATAACCCAGCGTGTAAAGCACGCAGACTGGTAGTATATTTGAGGAGGCAGGTATTGCGGGGCAGCCAGTTCTGGCATCTATGGGATTTTGTTGTGCATAATTCACTGGCGAGGCATGAAGCTGATATAGCCTCTCCCCCTCTTATGACCATCCATCAGGTAAAATTGCTTTCTTCTAACATTAGGCTGTCAACGAGAAATAACAAATGTAGCCATGCAGAGCAACACATGATTACAGGGTAATAATGCCCCGAGGTCAGAGGAATGTGACCTCATTCAGAGCAAGTACTAGTCGCGTTAGATGACGAGTCACTGGGGAGCGGCTCATCTTCATCAGAGGTGGCTGCTGTTGTCAGGTGCCACGCTTTTCCGTGATGACTGTTTTTTAATCATTGTAACTACATGTTTCATATAATTGAAACCACGTCATTTTGACCAGGAGAAATGAAACACTCGAGAAAAGATTAGCTGGGAAGCTGGGAGAAGGATTCAGAAGCATGTCACTCTGAGAAAGAAGGGTTCCAAATGAGTTCTTTCTAAAGGGATGGGGTTCTACCTAGAACCATTTGCGTCTAAAGAACAATCCAGGGTTCCTTGTAGGTCTAACAGTTCTATTAAGAATCCTCTTTGGAAGAAGAGGTTCTGAATTGCTGAAATCCTTAGAAATCTCTGAAAGGATTCCAAGTGGAACTTTCATAAAGGGTTTTACCAGGAACCAAAAAGGATACTCCGATATGGACAAGTCAAAGGAAGGGTTCCTCAAGAATTCTTTGTAAGTAACAGTTCTATTAAGAAACCTTTACTTCCAAAGAACCCTTTTTGGAAGAAAGAGTTTTTCAAGGATTGTTGAAATCCTTGAGCTCTTTCATCAAGGGTTCAACCCCCCCCCCCCCCCCCCCCCCCCCCCCCCCCCCCCCCCCCCCCCCCCCCCCCCCCCCCCCCACGTGGGTTCTTGGTTAGCACCTGTAGAAGGTGGAGAAATTCTGGTAGAACACTCAGGGAGGGTTCTGGCTGGAACCTTAACCACTGAAGAGTTTTCTGTTGGACCGCTCAGGGCCTTAACTAGCCTCATCCCGGTTCCAGAATCTAATTTTGAACCCTTCTGAGCATTTACAGCAGAAACTGGTTCCAAACCTGAAAGAATAGCAGGTTATCCTTGGGAACCACAGTGGGAGGGTCATATTGTACAGGTGGTTGTGCACTCTGCAGCACCCTCTGTTGATGACATCCTTGATTACAATGGTTCCACTCAAAACTGGTGGAAATGACAGCTGATTGACTATATAGTACCAAGGTTCCAAGGATCTTGAATAGAACCAGTTAAGTACCTGAGCTTTTGGTCGAAAAACTCTGGGTGAAACCTTTCACAGGTGGTTCTAGGTGGATCTCTTTGAAAGGCTTCCAAAGTGGAACTTTTATAAAAGGTTCTACCATGAACCAAGAAGGATTTCTCCTATGGGGACAAGCCAAATAACCTTTTTTGGGTTCTAGTTAGCAGCTTTATTTCTAAGAGAATAGGGAGCATTATTGAAAATATTCCCGTTGTTTCTGGTGGGCTCTTTGACCAGTACTCAAAAACATCTTTACCCAGTGGTGGAGAGCCATTCACAGCCCCACGTTTACTCTGATTGATATTGTGTAAATCCATCACTGTAATCTTACAGGAAATTGCACAGGTGTTTCCAGTGGTCTAATCGAGATATGTGTGCACTCGCAGACTGAGTAGGAGTGAGAATGAGGAAGGAAAATTAAGGAGGAGAGGCAAGACAGATGGAGGAAAGACCTGCGCAGCTCCAAGATTTTAAAATCGGAGAAATATAAAAATATATGTAGAGACGGTCGGCTGGAGCATGGTGTGTTTGAGAGAGAGAGGGGGGGAAAGCACAAAAATTAATAAGTAAACGTAGAGTAGCTGAACGGAGGGGAGAGGAAAAAATGTTTGACATGCTTCAGTGATCTCAGTTTTTTCCATCCCAGTGTTCTCCTTCCTCTGTGTCGCCTGCAGGTCTCTGGTTCCATGTGCTGCATAGCCAATTACCCATGAAAATGAGGCAGAGAAAGCCGGTTGCAAGTGATTAACACACACCAAACAACAAGCACCTACTGGATTCTGGAGCAGGAATGTGGATGCACATGGAAAGACAAATGTCGTTCAATATATAGTATAAAGAATCTGTGATTACCCTTAGTGCTATATCTGTTATTAGGGCTGTCTTAGACCATTTAATCAAAACACCACATTCTTGCCCTCACCTAATGACTTCTTAAGTGAGAGGATATGAGAGCAACAAACTGGAGAACTAGTTTATTGGATTTTTTCCCCCCTTTTTTTACTGAACATACAGTGAATGTCATAACAGGAGGTTCTGCACAAGCAAACACAGCATGGCATAACACCACAGCAATTGTTTGCGCATGTGGTTGTGGTGGTGGAGGAAGCGGGGGGAGTGTAACTGAATTGTGAGGTCTACATGGTATTGTTCTTCGCAGGGAAGGACTCAGAGGACGTTTTAATGACTGGAGTCTGGGGACTGTAGCTGCATTGGCTGCCACAGCAGAAGGAGGGATGTACTGTGAATCTGATGTACACACTGAATTATTGAAAAGGGAATCTGTTTACTGATAATGTGGCTAACACTATTTCAATGTGGTTAATTACAGCTATTTTAAACCTAATAACATTTTTAGGCAATACTTTATAGTAAGGGTACATAAATTATCTGAATTCATGCATGCAAAAGCATGAATTCATGATTCCTGAGTTATTAATGATGTTCATGTCATGTCTGGTAAATCTGCAGTGCTCATGTATTCTAATGACTCGAAAGCATTGTAATTATGATTAGCCGAGCTTTACCATAGTATTACTTCATACTTGTGGCCCTTATAGTCAGACATTCTGTAGGCTTTATGCATCTGTGAACTAATTTCAATTGCTCTTTCCCAGGTCCCGGCCCTTTTTGCTCTGTGTTCCAATAACAGTTGATCAACTTTGTCCTTTCCTGTTTCACTTAGATATGCTATGTGCTCAGCTCATTTACGCTGAAAAGTTAATATTAGCAAACGTGACCTAACTAACTAGCTAGCTAACAATTCCTGTAGATTAGCTAGCTAGTTAGCCAGCATTTTGATAACATCTATCAACAACTATCAGATGTAACTAGTTAGCTATCAAGTGACATGGATTTGCTCGTTAGTTGGCTAGCATTTTGGATCTTTTAGCTATCCTCTAAATGTGGGTTTTCTTTTCAACACTTATGACCCTAGCAGACATCACAGCCTATGTAAGTACAGGGAACAGGAAAGGAGAGGTTGACTGAGGTTTCGCTAGGCAACAAGCTTGGTCTTCAGTTGTTACTGGAACACAGAGCCCAAAGGGGATGGACTTAGAAAGGATCAAATATCAATTATTTAGTAGAGAGAAAACAAAGTTTGTTTGTACTATGTGTGAATAAGCAACACATGTTTAATCATACGTTATTCATCAATATTAAACACGGACAGGTTACTTTTTTTGCAAAGCTTTATTTATTCAGGGTAGGTATACTGAGAGCAATGCTCTCTTTTGCAGGAACGCCCTGATCACATTCACACAGTTACATATTCACACCTGGAAGCTGCCCAGTTTAACCACAGTGTTATCTGCCAGCCACTGAGCAGCTCCACCGGTGCAGTTGGAGTTAAGGGTCTTGCTCAAGGGCACCTCAGTGGCGGTAATGAGGGAGAGGCAAGTGCTGCCTTTCACGTTCCTCCCCACCCAGATTTATCCTGCCGGTCAGGGGACTGAACCGGCGACCTTCTGGTCACAAGCTCACGTCTCTAACCTTTAGGCCACCACTGCTTTATTTGAAGGGCCACAAACATGATTAACTAAACATTGCTTCTTCATAACTTCATCGTGATTACAGCACTTAGAATTTTTTGCCCAGTCCCTTTAGCTGCAAACTTACTTATGAAGAGGACATGAACACCATTAAAATGCCTTCGCTGTTAATTAATGAATTGTTCTCGCATTAAGTCATGCATGCAATGCTGTTCATTTTTGCACACGCCTTAAGAACTACATGAATGAATTCATGCTTTTTCATGCATCAAGTATGAATTCATGATAATTCATGTGCCCTCACCGTAAAGTGTTACAGATTTTTAAAGTTTTGGTCTCCACTCTGTGTGATGTCAAACTAAAATAACAATGTGTTTCATGCTCTTGCATAGAAGAAGTCTGTCACCCTGAAGACCAGAGCTCGGCTTATGTCCACTGTTGCCAGCGAGACTGAAACAAGTGGCTGAGAGGCATGTTCCTACTTGATTAGTTAGATGTGACAGCCGACTCTGCTCAGCCTTGGGTAGCTCAGTGTGTATGCGCTCGTGAACAAATAACGCAATGATGTGCAAATGTATTCTAATAACAACTTTGTTCCGTTTAAAATTCCATCTTTGATACATTTTATTTGTCACCTACATTTTTCTCTCAGCTTCCTAATCAAAACGCAGGAGGGAACGGGGGAATTTATGTGCATACATACATCTTTAATATCATGAGTATGAAATTCTCTGACATGGTAATATATTTTAATCATCTAAGGATTTCAGCGATTCAAATGAGCAGGTTTTCCAGCTGGGCGGGATTAGCGACGCTCGGGTGTGTAGAGTAGCTAAACTGTGTATAGGATCGTGTCATCGTCTGTGCACATGCTTGTATACTGGTGTGTGTTTTGTGCGTAACCACCTGCGTGTAATGAGCATCTGACCCTGCGCGGATCATTTCCCTTCTTGGTTTTAATTAGGTTGTAAATGTCAACATATGAACCGTTCTCTTCCGCCGTGTGAAGCATGTGTGCAGTGTTTGCTTTGCCGGACGAAGGACTGCTGTTCGTCTTTTGTCACATGTTGACTTGGCCGACAATTAGAGAATGTGAATGACTCAAAGGCGAGGGCCAAGAATAGCTGCCTGAGGCGCCCCTCACTTCCTGACCTCCACTCCTCTCCCAATATGCATCACAAGAGGAGCGGGAGATACGCGTCCTGGCAACCACCAATTAAGGCCACATATCTTTCACATGAGGGCTATTGCTTAATCAAAGCCCTGAGAATAATGAGCTAAAGTAAACAGTAATTACTGGAACCAGGTCATTGATTACAGTTGTGTCCCTGACTGGCCCTGTGGGATTTGTAGGCGAGAATCACCAAATATCATACTCTTAGAAGTAAGGGTTCCAAAAGGGCTCTTCCTGAAGGGCTGAGGTTCCATTTGATCCTTTTTAAAAGACGGGGTTCCTCATGGCTTGTTGAAATCCTTGAAGAACTCTTTCATCAAGGGCTTGTCAAGGAATTTTTGTACCATAACATAACAGGGGTTCTCAGAAGAATCCTGTGATTGGGTTCTTGATAAAACTCATGGAATATAAAAGGGTTCCCAGTAGAACCCCTTTAGTGTGCTCTAGATAAAACCCTTGGGATGTGAAAAGGTTCCCTGCTGACCGCTCTCAATATTTTTGAGATAAAACCCTCAGTAGAACCTCAGTAGGTTGCAGTACGTTCTCAGTAGAACCCCTTGAGTGGGTTCCTGATAAAACCCATGGAATATAAAAGGGTTCTTCTTAGAATCCCCTCAATGTATTCTAGATAAAACCCTAGAATATAAAAAATATTCTTGGTAGAACTCCCTGTGTGTGTTCTATATAAAACTCTTGGATTAGATAAAACGTCTCTGTAGAACCTACTGGGTGTGTTCTTGATAAAGCCCTTGAAATAGAAAAATATTCTCAGTAGAACCCCCTGAGTGTGTTTTCAGGGGGTGGGTTCTTGTTGACACCTTCAGAAGGTGCAACAGTTCTAGATCACACTGAACCTCCAAAGAAGGTTCAGGGTGGAACTATTAAACCATAGAAAGGTTCTCAGCAGAACCTCTCATAGCTGGTTCTGGGTGAAACCTTTCACAGACTAAAAAAAAGGTTTAACAGGTTACAAATGGGTTGAAGAACATTTTATGGTTCTAGTTATCACCTTTATCTCCGAGAGTGCAGCTAAAATCCGTTCCATCTTGCTGGGTTGCATCACACATTATTCATACACACAGATGTTGCCAAATCCAGCTGTATTGGAGATTGATGACGGCTCCTCCTCTCTAAACATATATCCACACTCCACCATTTATTTAGTTTGCGATGATAAATCTATTCATTGTGCCCGTGCAGGCAACGTGAATTATGCATGTCATAGATTTGCTCTCCGTATGAAAAGGTGGGGAAAGACACGAGCGCCCAAGCTGCCACCACATTAGGAAGAGATCAGCATGGATTTGAGAATAGCTGGTGTTATTCCAATATGGAACACAAGGTTAATAATAGTGGGTTAACAATATGGGTCAACATCATAGATAGAAACTGTTTTCTGCTGAATGCTCTTGAGTTGTTGAAAGAGCCACAATAACAAGACAGTTGTGTGAACTGTGCAGTGATCTAATGATTTTGAAAGTCATGTAGTGGTGACCAAGGCGTTATTTTGAATTTGGCTGATATGAACGCATTTCCTTGGGTACTGGGTGGCCTCGAGATAATACAGGCAGACGTTGCTTTTTTTTTTCTTTAGTCTCTGCGCATTCATGTATTTGAGTCATACAGCCTCGGAGATTTGAAAAAATTTGGCTCATGCTGAATCATTTTCAGCATAAATATCTTTGCCTCAATCCACTCATATCTTGACATTGACTTAAAATCCACTTTGTGTTGGGTCTGAACACAGCATCAGGATGAAGGCCAGACACCATGGCTCACATTCCGTCTCGTACCGGCAGTCCATGTTGGGAATTTCAGATGCCGAGACTTAACTGCCCCTTAATCACGGTTGTGCCAAGTCCAAAGTAGCTCATGCAAGTCATTTTCTGTGGCCTGTTTCAGAAATTCTCTGGCAAAGAACCAATAATTTTATCCTTTAGCTATATGTACTTGTTGGTTGTATCCATTTCCCAAGAGACTCTTGAGAACACTTGAAGCACACCTCAGACACAGCCATACGAATTGTTCTTATATTCACAGAAAGGGACTCTAACATCACCGAAGAGCTGCTAATTTAACTGCACCAGCGAGACACTGCAGTCCAGCATCTCTTGATTGTCTTTGCGGGGGTAGGGCGATGTGAAAGCGAGCGGGGAAGGACATTAGCAGTATGTCAATCTAAACAGAAACACAGATTATACTGTAATGACAAAAGGTATTGAATTATCTGTGTACACTGTTTGTCTGCAGGGGGGTTAAGGGCCATTGTAAAGGGTGGCTGGTCGTCTGAACATTAGCAGTGGGAACACAATAACGCTGCTCTTTTAGATCGTTACCATTCATCACTGTTATTATCATTAGAACAGATACTCTCATAAAAGCCACACATTACCTCTCAGTGTACACACATTATAAACTACATGATCTTCCATTACAAGCCATATTGCATTCCCACCAAGTCAGCGATGGGGGAAGATTCTCCGGCGCCCCCAAAATTTGCATACATGTTCCAGAACAGCCAGTATGTGGGTAACATGAAAAATGCAATTTTCTGCGTGACTTCTCACTCTTCAAGGTGGCAGCTGTGCAGCAGAGAGAGCATGCCACCTGTAATTGCTCTGCCGCTGACATTTCTCACGATTTTGACTGCCGGTGCAAAAGGTTTAGAGTTTGTTATTGAAAAGGGTCATACCTCAGTAAAAGAAATACTTCGCCATAAAGTTTTTGTATCAGTCGTCCCTCATAGCCTGGAGTGCTGGACAATAAAGTGCTCATATCAATCGTAAAAAGAAAAAGAATGTGGCCTCCAAAAGTGGCAGCGCCAGGGCGAAAGAAGATAACCGGAGCCCTTTTTTATATAACAGCAAAATAATGTCAAAATGTCCATAAAGACGACATAAACTTGGTCATTTGCCAGGGGTTATTGAGTGCTCCTGCAGTGACACAGCACAGCATCCCAATGAATTTTCTCTATACTGGGCAACTAATGATTGAAACCCAATGCCAACGTTCAATGGCAACTCAGGAAACAGTGCGCCTCATATCGAGCAAGGTGGGAGTGTTAAGGTGTGTAGCACATTGGATTTTTATGCAGAAGATCAGAGTTTGTTTCCTGTGACAGACCTGCTGTTACAGGATTAATTTTTCAGGGTTTTTGACCGTTATTGGATAGAAACAGCTGAAGAAAGACAGGAGAAGAGGGAGCTGACATGCAGCAAAGGACCCAGGCTGAAATCAAACACTGGCTGCTGCAGCAAGGGCTCAGCCACGGTACATGGTCCTGTCTCTTATACACATCTATTATTATTTGGGCCTTTTATGCCCTTATTTTGAAAGGACAGCTGAAGTGAGGACAGGAAAGAGGGAGCGAGAGTAGGGAATGACACAGCAAAGGGCCACAGGCAGGAGTCGAACCTATAGTCCCTGCAAAGAGCTCACAGCCT
>JAJHUR010089355.1:0-22535 GCA_027495735.1 Lutjanus campechanus
ATGAGTTCACCATTTAATCTTTCAATGCTTATTTGTATCAAAAGATTGTTGTTAAAGCTTTGTTGAATGAACAAACAACTTTTTTTCCAAATACCATGCAACTGCATTACCTCACAGTAATAAAATATAATTGACAAAGAAGTTAACTGAATGTTAATGTTGTCTATGAAATGAAAAAGCAAAATTAGAGGCTGCAGAAAAGTCAAGATTTTTCTCCTCGTGTTCTCTAAATCTAGTGCCAAATAGTTTGATGGGGTTGAAATTTTAATTCAAAATCAACATTTGAAGGCTGCACAGCTTTTTTTGTTTCTTTGTTTTGTTTTGTTATGCATGCCATTTCATTCTGTTTATACCTGGATTAGGCCTCACTAATATTACTGACATTATTCTATTAGTACTTTAATCACTTGTACAATTATCTAGATTCCAGTTGTGGCTACGTAGGATTGTTTCTGATTTGTGTGATCCAAACATTTCTAAATGACTGCGGAGCAAAGTCCAAGAGTCAAAATTAATTGGAAAAAGATGTATTTCCAAAATTCCCAACATGCATTTATCTAATAAAATATTTTGTTGGCGTTTAGCCTTTTAAAAACAACATTTTCAGTGCGGTGAAGAAACTGTTTGCTTGCCCTCTTTCTACACATAGACAGAGGTATGCATCAGTATTAATGAGGTGGTCCAGCACCATAAATTACATTTATATAACCACAATAGAAAAAAAAATCTAACACGGCTTGACTCTTTTAGTCTGATGAATCATTTTATTCAAATGAGCATTGAGGAAGGAGTTTTTTAGCGTGATGACATCATAAAAAATGACGACAGACATTCAAAAACCTCAACACAAGCTTCAACGCAAAAAATAAAATGACATTTGGTAGAGCCCTCATTCAGCGGGGCTAAATGAGGTTGCTGCAATGCTAAATATCTTCAAAACCTCTTCATGAATGAATGTGACTTTAAGGTCAGGAATAATTTGGTGTGTCACTGTTTGATCTCATCTCGAGAGCAAAACTCTTGTGTAACTGTGACATGAATCGTTAAAACAACACTCTGCTGCTTTCCATCAACCCATTTCATTATTTTGCCTTCCTGCGGCTGCAAAGTTGATGCATAACTTTAACCAAGCTACCAGAGGGGATTCTTCATGGGGAATTGAGCCAGAGAACTCCCAAATGGTAGAACTAAATGAAAGCGTGTTGCAGATCAAAGGGATACTGTTTATTATACTGACAAATGTGTTTTAGTCTAACAAGCATCTGAATGTTATTGCCATGCATAATCACAAAAAACAAAGGGAAGAGAAAACAGTGACCATTTCTGTTCCCAAAAGATGGGGTGAAAAGTGGAGAAACGTGAGGATAAAAGGTGAGGAAGAGGAGTTAAAGGACAAGGAGGAGATAAAGAGATAGGCAAAAGGTCAAACAGAAAGATGGACTGTGAATAGAGAGGGTGAGAAAGATAAAGAAGGTTGCTGGTGAAAAGAAAGAGGGAGAGCAGATTGACAGTGAAGGGTGACGGTGATTGATGGTGACATTCTTCGGGCCCACATGGAGATGAATGTTTAATGCCGTGACGTTTGCAGCCGCGCCTCGCTGTGGTAAATAATGAATCAACAATAAACAACAACAGCTAAGCCACGCTGCTCCATGAGCTCCCTTAAGCTCTGTAACACAAACGAAAAACTGATTAGCCAGAAGAAAATTCTATTATTGGATTTGTTTATTCTATGTTTCTTATTTTTGCATCTATCTTTGTTTTTAAGCTGCTGCACTCCAGCAGGGTTTTTTAATGCAGGGGTGCAGTGGGAGTCGATGAGAATATCACCTCTGGAGATCACAGAGGCAGATATAGATAGATATCACACACACCAGCATGAGAGTCCTTACAGCTCACATGCGCGCACACACACGTAAAATTTTAATAGTAAAGGTCTCTCACACACTTTCACTCGCACATGCTCTGATGTTTAGCCCACACATGGACACACACTCCTACTGTGCTTTTCCTGATAACAGGTTTTTATAAAAGCTGTAAAGTACACTGTTGAGGCTCTACCTGTGCACACATACACTATAAAAAATAATTAAAAAAGGAGATAAAACTCAACACCTTCATGAAACTTTTGAGTTTTGAATCAAACTCAAACTCTTAAAGCTGCTACAGGGAGTTTTTAACTCGTTATACTCATACTGATACCTCTATAAAACCTACATATATTAACAAGACCATTAGCGAGATGATTGTCTATTTCTATATAGTTATTCTTATTTCTTCCACTGAAATCAGATGAAACTTTCGAGCCAGTGTTTACATTTTCCCAGTAAAACTACAGTGAGGGGTGCGTTAGCCAGTCAAAATGAAGCAGGGGGAGATTTTATTAACATAATTTTATTTTTGATGTTATATTTTGTAGTTTTATGATGGAAACACTACATCTTTTCTCCACAGGATCCTCTAAAATCAACAAAATATATATTTAAAAAAAGTTCCTGCCAACATACAAACTTTTGTTGAGATAATTTACTTTTCCTCTTAAGTTAAACTTGAATCTCTGAGTTTTACAAAACCCACAAAAATCTGTATTTCAAAAATTGTTAACAGTGAGCTGTGAAACACAATTTGTCATTATTTTAGTGCTTGAAAATTAAATGTTTGAGATTAATAATCATTAAATTATTAACCACTATTCACTTTCACTTCAGTAAGTTTACTCAACAATTTTTGAAATACATTTTTGGAGGGGAGTTTCTAAAACTCAAAGACTCTGTTGTACTTCAGAAAGCATGTTTAATAAGCTTAAAATATTAAGTTGAACTAACAACTGTTGAGTCACACTGTCAAATATTACAAACAAATTTGATTTCCTGTCATTTTTTCAGTCTCAAGAGGCAGTTCCTCAGTTCACATCAAGAACTTCCAGCTGCAGCTGCTCCTGTTGGAGCTACTTTGTTTCAACACTGGCACAAAGACAATCTGTCAAACTGCTCCCAGTGTAAATATTTTAGGGGGGTTGGGACTGAGTTCATACTAACCACCATCACGGTTCATAGACTTTATCAGACACACAGCAAGTTTTCATAATATATGTTTTCTACAAACTATAAAAATGAAGGGTCTCAGTAGAGTTTTAACTCTCACACAATGCATGCTGGGAAATCAGCTATAATGCTGATCATGTTTCTTTAGCAACTTAGTTTAACGAGTTGATTGAACTCTGTACGGTGCATTCATTCAACTCATGTTTATAAGCTCTAACATGCTCTGAAAATATATTAGAAAATGTGAGTTTAATTAACTTGAATGAACAAAACTCATTGTATACTGTATACAATTGTATAATTGTATATTTACAAGTTAATGAATGAAGGATTAGCCGATTCCTCTAAATTCTTGCATGATTTTTTCAGTGTACAAAGCTTGACAAGGAAGAGAGAAAAGAATGATAAAAGTGCTAAAAATAAATGATTGATAGGTGCTGCAGGGCTAAAATAAAATGAGCTTAAGGAAGGAGAGATGGAGGGATGGAGGAGTTGTATGAGGCAGGGACAGGGAAGATTTAAGGGAAAGGATGGGGAGGAGAAAATGAGAGGCGGCGAGAGAAAAAGTGGGAATGGAAGCTGTCAGCAAAGGAAAAAGAAGGACAGAGGAAAAAAGTAGAATGAGGAGGAAGAAAAAACAGAGCGACATTGAAGAGGGATAGGTAGAAAGTGAGAGGAAAAAAAGAGTAGAGAGCAAGAGAGACATAAAAGTGTGATTTAAGTTAATGACATGTCACTGACTGACTGCTTTATGTCTGCCTTTATAGGCCTGTGTAGGGCATTATCACATTCCCCCTGGTGGTGTGTTCGGGTGTGTGCTTGTCAATAATGTCTATGTGGAGGGAAAGAAGAAGAAGAAGGATACTGCATAGCTATTAGCAGGGATGTTTGGTTATGAAGATTTCACTGCAGGTCTCACTGAAACTGTGGCTGAACGGTGTCTTTTCTCTCTGCTGAAACTCCCTAAAAACAGCTGGCTTTGGGTCCTTTTGTCACTTTTTGGATGAACTATCAAACCGTAACATAAGAAGTAGGGCTGCAAACTAACGATTATTTTCATTGTTGATTAACCTTTCTCAAAAGTTGTGTTTCCCAAAGCCCAAGATACTCAAGTTTAACTTCAGTCAAGTTGTTTATCAACCTAATCTTTGCCTTAACTCAACTGAACTGTACTTTTTCCTCACTGTTAATAAATTCTCAAATTGACCATCATAACATTTTACTGGAAAATATACCAGGTGATCAGGAATGTAGTGAGGACTGACCCACCTTGTTAATAGTAAATTCTGTCTTGCCATCCTTGATTTTAAATCCTCCACCTCTCCATTTCTTGTATGGCGTGCCTCAAGGATCAGTCCTTGACCCTCTATTATTCCCAATTCATATGTTATCTTTAGGGTCAAATATTCTTTAAGTACAGCATCAGTTTCCACTTCCACACAGCATCTGTTTCTCGTTTGATCCAAACAATACAACACAACTAGTCGAAATACAATCCTGTTTATTATTCATTCTAGTTCACCTAAACTTTTAGAAATAAAATTGTGCAAATTTTGTCTCTCAGTCCAATTGCCGACAATTTTTCCCAGTGGCCACTCATGGTATTACAGCGAAACATTCCCCTCATTTTCCCATAAGGCACTTTTATCAGAGAGTATATATTTGTAAAACTTTCCTAGAGCCGAAAAAAGTTATTTAAAAATCTGTGGCATCATCACAATGTAAAGTCAATGGGCTGAGTCAAACCGAGTCGAGCCAGGCCAGCTCTGGAAAAGGACTAATATTCAGTGTATCCAGGAAGTAAACCCAGGAATTAGAAAACTTTTTTGGTTTATGCGCCAAGCAAGCCATTCTCATTGGACTGAATGGGTGCCATCTTTGCACGCTGTATCTGGATCATTATAATACATCTATGGCACTGTTATGTCCTGCAAGGCCACGCCCATCCAGGTGAAATACCAAGTTTTTAGAAAGTCTCTCCCTCTGCTGACCTCTAAAGTTACAAACTTTCAAAAAAAAGGCGCTAAAACTAGTCTGAAACTGTCAAGATTTTGCATATAAAGTCAGTGTTTTCCTCGGGCTTGTGATGGATTGCACACGTTACGAGGCAGCAGAGATGGGAAATACACTGGGAGACATAAATGGCCAAAAGATGTGTCGAATTGGACCTCACTGCTGAGCGTAAAGTGAGAAAAGTAGGGTGATGTATAATGCAATTTCAGGTGTTAAAATAGGGTGAAAAATAGGCAATTGGTAGACAAGAACACAGGCAAAGATACCTGATATATGCCACATCCCTTTCTGTCATACAAACACACACACAGGGACACACACACAGGCAGTATCATATTGTTTTGGTGTGACTGTGATTTGTGTGGGTGCTGAAATAGCCCTCCTAGATAAGAGCATATCTGTCCCTCTCAATGGCCACTACGATGGCAGCAGAGAGAGGCCCTAACCTAATAATGATACGGTGGAGCCGGGACACCAGACACACACACACACACACACACACACACACACACATACGCTCAAATGGATTGAAACTCTCTTTTTACCATTTCTATAACACAGAGACAGACAGACAGACACACAAACACAGACAGTCTAATTAAGTTTTATCTATTTATAGTATTGAGCTGATTATGCTGGTTGAAATCGTGTTTGTTTGCCAGGGCTGCAGATGAAAGCTGAGAGCCTGTTACTCTCTGATGTTATCACCCACACATCACACTCTAGTATTATTCTATTAGGACTGAGTGTGTTTCTTTCTATGTGTGTGTGTGTGAGTGTGAGTGGGAGACAGGGAGGGAGGATATGTATATGAAAGTGCGAGGGCAAGAGTGTGAGTGCACATGAGAGTGGGTGTGTTGTGTGCATGTGAAAGATAGATGAGAGACAGTATGAATAGATGCATTGGTGGAGTGATGGATGGACAAATTAAGGAATTATTTATCATTAGCTCACATAAATGAGGATAAAAAAAACATTGCATTTGCTTGTTCTTTTCCAGGAAATGTTTTCTACGGGATTTATTTATGCTGTGATCCACCTTCTGACCCGGCGCGAAAGCCAGTATATCACCGGTCCCACGAGGAGACGGGGCAGGAAAAGTCTGAGAAACTCTACAGAAGAAGACATTTCATCTCTCTTACCCGTAATCTGACAGCCGTAAAGCTCGAACCGCAGTGCGATGCCGTTCTTCCACGTCTGAGGTCGGATTCGCACGAAGCGGGCCAGGACCGGCTGCGGGATCCGATTGAGAACCACCTCCGTGGCGTCAGCATTGGCATGGAAAACCTGTATAGAGAAAGGAAAAGAGGGAATTTAATATACTGCATTCATAGTTACAGGGTTTTTCTGTCTTTCCCTTGTTACCCTCTAATTTAAACCACCTTGAGTTGCATGCACTTTCTGTCAGAAAGGTGTCTGTCCTTAAATGTATCCTACCAAAATGAAGCATTTTAATGTTTCATCTCTGCAAATGAATTAAATTACTGTTAAACTGATTAAAGAATATTGTTTTATTTATTTTTGAAACCTTATTCTTGATTTAGAGGGTGCATTTTCCATAAAATGTAATGAATTTTAATTTCAATTTCAATTTTAACATCAACATTTAATTTTGGCCCACAGCCCTCCATCCAGATTAACTTTTGGCTCACATACAGTAGTCAGTCAGTCTCAGGGTCTTGACAGTACAGGAGCAAGACAAAGTCTGATATCACAGAGTCATAAAACATTAAATTTTGTTTTGTTTTGATGTATGTATTTAACAGTTTTCTGGAGTTTTCTGTGAAGAGTTTTCTGTGATTTTAGCCACTCTAAGTCAAGTATTTGGTGCACAACTTTCCACTTTGGTCCACTGAAACACCTCAACAACTATTGGATGAACTGACTTGAATATGTATACAGACGCTTGTGGTTCCCTGACTGTGCTTCTCAGTGACGTTAGTGATTCCCATCCCGCAAGAGGAAAAGTTCCCTGACTGTTATTCATATTTGTGGTTTTGAGTGTAATGACTCGCTATGAAATTTGATAAAGACATTCACATCTCCTCCCCCTTAGTGTTCCAATATTATGCTGCGGTTTCACACAGACTTAATGGACAATATACAAGATTTTAGTCTGTATTTTTAACTCAGTGTAATCATGATGTTGAAGCACAAGTCTACAGTTTTTCAAGTAAGGTGCAAGGTTTAGTTTCTAAACTACACAACAGTGGGATTGCGGACAATTTGCAGCAGTGCCTCCCATGGAAGTAGGCCTCGCAATAAATTACATTTTACATTTTTCCAGAAAACCCCTGAAAATTTTTCTGTTAAGGCTTTAGCAGCATCTCACATGTCAATCAAACCTCCTGTATTTTACACCATGCATTTATCTCAAAGCACCGCTGAGCCAAACTGCAACCTCACAAGGTCTCTTGCATGACTTTAAACTCACACAGTTGTCATGCTCCAACGTTATTTGTTCCACAAACAAAATTGTGTTTGTCTCTGTTACACTGTGTTTCTGCCAATTTCTGGCTGTTAAGTTTTTAGCAAATGATCTCGCAAAACCGTGTCAGACTAAACTGCCAATCATCGCTTTAAAGAAACGGTTCAGCATTTTGTGAACATGATAAGATCAATATTAATCTCATGTCTTTGGAGAAAGTGTGGAGATGGAGTCAGAACGTGTTTAGCCTAACTTAGCAAAAGAAAGTGCATCTTGTTTGGTTAACCTCTGCATATACAAATAAAATGTAATGTAAATGTAATAATGACAATGACAACAGACTAAATTAGTAAGCGGATATAGAATATTGATCAACAGGTATCCAGACTAAACTTTCTTTTCTTTCTATGTACAAACATTAACCCACACAAAATGTTTCTGTTCGCAAAGGAATAAATGAGTGCAAAGGTTTTCTATCACAGTCACACGCACAATCTGAGGGCAGGCAGTGTGTAATAAATCAAAGTGTGCAAGTATGTGGGAGAGCATCCTCTTCTCATGTCCTCTTGACTTAACCACACACACACAAACACACACACACACAGGAAAACATAATCTTTACTCCTTCACGCACAGAGGGCAAAGAAAAACAGGCTGTCGCCCCTCAACGCACAGACACACACAAGAAGATATTCACAAATACACTGCTTCCAGACACAACGCACACTGACTTGTTACAAAGTGCCCTCCGAGCTCCCACACTCCCCACAATGAGCACACACAACACACACACACACAAATGATTTCCTCTGAAAACACACACAAATACAGATAAAAGGGAAATTGAATGCAAGCGCACATGGCCAGAAGCACTCTTTTTGTCTCTTGACACCGAGACTTTATATCTCTGTCTATCTGATGGAGTGTCATGTCTCTCTCTCTCCGTCTATGGCTGTCATCTGTGTTGAGCTCTCTGCAGGAAAACACAGCTGGGCTTCTGCCTTTCTCCCTATCATTTCACTTTCTCGCCTCTTTTCTGTCTTCCTTTTCAACATCTCTATCTCCCCCTCGCTGCCATGACGATATTCTGCTGTAAATTGAAGAAAAAGAATCTGAAAATCTATCCTGTTGTTTCATTAGAGAACCTCAAAGGCTGTTTTCCCTCTGTGTCCTTAACACTCTTTCTATTATGTTACATCAGTCATGAAAACACAGCACAGTGTGTTTATTACAGAGAGAAGTAAATCTCATTCAACAGAGCCAAAGGCTTTGCAATTACTTGCTTGGGTACTCATTTATAGATGTTCGCTTTGTTTTAAAAGTGTGTGTGTGTGAATGCACTATTTTCTTCCTGCTCCCAATCAATTAAACAGCAGGGCCCGTCAGGGGTGACAAAATATGGATGAAAGGGGCTTCTGACTCGCAGGAACAGGAGCAGGCTACTGGGCCAGCTGGGAACTGAACTCATGACCCACTGGGTGTACGCTACAAAGTCAGACCCACTGAACTCATGCCCTTACAGTGGCCTTAATACCACAAACTGTGACCAGTTAAATGATGGAAAAATGCCGAAAGGCCCCAAAAGACTTAATGGGATTGTGGCAGCGGACTGTAATTACAAGTGTGAGTGTGTGTTTGCACGTGTGTGTCTGTGTGAGCGTAAAAGTGTAATTATGAAGTCTCACTCTAAGGAGTTGGGGGCTGGCGGGTTCTTTCTGATTTCCCTCGGTGCACACTGAAACATTTCCTCAGCAAATGTGTGTGTGTGTGTGTGTGTGTGTGTGTGTGTGTGTGTGTGTGAGTGTGTGTGCACACTTGTATGTATGTGCTATGAGTGTGCATTCTCCAATGCTGTTTACAGCAAAATTAGCATGTATATGCAGGTTTTTTAAACGCAAGTAAGCGTGCAAAAAAAAGATGACTAACCCTTTTCCCATTTCTACTAGACAAGTTTGTTTTTGATGTGAGCTGGACAGCAGAGACTCAGTTTAATTTTGTAGCTTCTAACTGAATCTCTGTGGTTTGAAGTTTAGTTTCTCCTGTGTTGCTGTTTGTACTTTCAGGTATTTGCTTTATTTTACTGTTTCATGTTTGCTTTCATATTTATAAGTGTCGTGTTAAGTTCCTGCTGATGACAGGGGTCCGAACCCTGCAGCTCCAGAGGGACATCCAGCGCATTTTTCCCCTCTCCAGTGGCTTACTGTGGCTTTGACAAACAATTTAATGGAAATGAATGAGAGCTCTTATTTTTGACATTTTAATTCTAATGTATAATTGTTGTAGACCAAAAGTGATTTTTTATATTCTCCAACTTGTAAAATGTGTAGCCTGAATGGAAAAAAGAGTATTTTTACAGTACAAATGTGCATCATAGTCTACATCTACAGCTCAGCATCCTTTCCTCTAAATTTTGCTGATGGCTAGTTTTAAGTCTCTCTAGACTAGCTAAGGATGTCAAATTAAGAAAAGAAGAATAGTCTCAGAGGAAAATAGTTTCAGCTTTTTTTTTCAGCCAAAACTTTTGATACAACTGTCTGATGCAAACCCAGCATTTCCCGATTTTGCAGCTTCATAGTAAAAAGTTTTTAAAGAACAAAATAACGGGGGACATTTGTGAAGAATTTATAGGTAATAAAATGTTTGTCCACTGTTCAGATGTTAGATTAAAGACAAGTGGGTCGCCAGTTAAGTGCACACCTTCAAACAGGTGTAAACTCAAAATGAGTCGAGCCCCGTAGCACCTGTGTATGAAAAACATGTAATAGACATGCAGAAGTTACCCATGGAGGCAAAAGCCTTCAGTGCCTCCGCCGAAAAGGGGTGAAAATTAGTGTATCCACCCAGGTATCATGTTTCCATCACTGCTGACCGGAGCTGGAGCTGATAAATACCTGTGACTACTGCAGAGTCAGTCGACCGGGGAGTGAATGCTGATTGTACCCTTTCTCTCCGAAGACAAAGGCCAGATGTTCATGTGTTTTTTTGTCCAGTGTAAATGGGGATTAAGAGTGGATGTTTAACCTTGTTATTGCATTTAACCAGCTCTTTGTAATCTTTGGTAATTGTTTGTCTGTGTAGCAGATTCTTCTGTTTTCTGTATATATGCTGTTCATGGACACAAATCTGATATCCGCTTTTTTCTTTCTCTCATCAGCTTTGTTCAGGGTCACCAAACAGAACTGCAACTCCATTTCAGCTGCTGCCTGCTGCAAACCTTTCACTGTTACAGCTGCTGTTTTCCAATCTCTTCAGTAAACTAAACTCCCTTTAGTAACAGACCAGAAACATGATAAGAAAATACCAGCAGTGATCTCTCTCAGAGTTCAACTCCACACACGCTGATTATTTTTTTTGAGAACTGTCAAGACATTGAAATAAATATTCTGAATCAATTCTGAGCTGACCCCACTGTCAAAATTTGAATGTGTTTGTTGACACAGTGCAGAGGGCGTATTTTAAACCGCTGGGTGGCTTGATATTCAGTTTTAACCTCCCTGCGTGGTCTTATCAACCCACGTTCGAGCGATTAATGAGTATGTTTAATTTTCAGAATTTTGCTCGCTTATGCAGTTCAACAGTGTGCATCATAGTGCACACTTATTAACAAATATCTTTTACAACAGAGCCTGCCCTGCAGGTTGTGGCTCAGCAGTAAGAATCCACCGTGAGGAGGTGTAAGGCGATACGTAGCATCTCCGAGTTCTTAAAATCCTAAATTCACAGGTAACAGGCTCTTTCAAAAAGGCTTCTGCAACAATCAGCTAATGGACTGCACCCACAAGCCATCTCAGGTTATTATGTGTGTGTGTGTGTGTGTGTGTGTGTGTGTGTGTGTGTATGTGTGGGAGAAATAGAGGAGGTGTAAAGTCAAGTATCTGTTCGCCCAAATGTTCCTAGTGTCAGCTTGCCTCGTTTCTTAAAGGGATAGTTTGGATTATTTGAAGCGGGGCTGTATGGGGTATTTATTGGCAGTTGGCAGTTTGAAAAAGCACAGAGGGGCATCAGAATGAAAGCTAAGAAAGAAAGAGTACCCTATATTTTCACCACTTTATATGCCATCAGAAAGCCTTTTCTGGTGTGATGGGAAACTGCTGTTAAATAAGGCAAATGTCACTCTCTCCAAACCAACCAAACTCCATAGGAAAAATCAGTAATTTTACTTCACAGAACATGGGATTCACTGGTCTACCACTGCCTCAAGCTGTTGGTTTCTTTGTGTTATTGTGTGTCTTTGGTGAATCCAAATTTACCTTTTAAAACACCAAAGTCATACAATAATACAAAAAAACTAAGAGATTGAGGCAGTGGTAGACCAGCACATCCTGTGTTCTGTGAAGTAAAATCACTGATTTTTCCTCTGGAGTTTGGTGGGTTTGGAGAGAGCGACATTTGGCTGATGTAACAGTGGTTTCCCATCAGAAAAGGCTGTCTGACAGCAAAGTAAAGTGGTGAAAATATTCTAAAAATAGCGTACACTTAAACTGATATTGATTTTTTTGATCAATAAAAAAAAATTCCCTTTGTTGCTGACCCTGTCCTCTCCGCTTCTCCAAACCGGGGGTGTGTCGACCGCCATCTTCTGTAGGTAATACACTGATTATTGATAAATACCTTATAAAACCCCACTATAAGAACAGTTCCAAGCAAGGGAAATCTTCCTGATTCAAATGGTGCTTTCATCTCTGAGTGACGGTCAAAGGTGATAAACGTGGAGTGACTGCTGTTTTCTCCTTCATTTACACACACACCGTCTCCACTGAATAACAATAGCGTGCAGGGCAGGAGGACACATATTGCTGCGACTGCTTCTGGTTTGTAGTCAAAAGGTGGCTAACCAGGTCTAACGTGTAACTACTGGATAGAAAAAGAGGAATATGCTCACCTCATGGGAAAGAAAAGAACAGGTGTGTGTGTGTGTGTGTGTGTGTGTGTGGTTGTGTGTGTGTGTGTGTGTGGTTGTGTCGTGAGCCTGCAGGGCCACAGTCAGTCAGCGAGTGAGGACCAGCGCAGACGCATTGAATTATTCAAATGTCCGCACTGTGTGTGTTTTGTGTGTGGACAGAGTTATAAAATAGTAAAACACCCGCCCCATCTCCTCTAATTTCATCACACAAGGACACACACACACACAAACACACACACACACACTTTAGGGAGGTAGCCCGTCTTTGACAGCTGAATCCTGGTGAGTTTGACAGTTCAGTCCACAAATCTCACAAACCAAATGACACATGGCACCCTCATAATATCCCCCTTTGTCCCTTTCCTCCCTGCTTTTCTTTCTTCATTTGTCACAAACTCTTTTCTCCCCCTCCCCTTTGACCCCCACCCCTCCCTCCTGCCTCTCCCTCACCTCGCCTCGCCCCGCCCTCCTCCGACTATTCTGTCGTTTTATTTAATTTCCCCTCTCCTGACATCCTTCCAGGCTGTGTTGCTGAGACCTCTGATCCATCCAGAGGGATTTGTGGTCAACACCCTGCTCTGCTATCCTCATTATTCCTCCGTTCATCCATCCATCCCTCCTTCCTCTGCTCCCTGGTTTCCCCTGTGAACACTTCTTTCCTCCCCTCCTGCCTCTTGCCTTCACTCACTTGTTCCCCTATGAACCTCGCTGTTCTCCCTCTGGTTTCCACCTCCGCACTCTTACAAATAAGGGTTCTAAAACGTGGCTTCCTGAGGGACTGAGGATCTACCAAGAACTATTTGCTTCTGAAGAATCCTTTTTTTGAAGTAAGGGTTCATCAAGAGTTCTTTGTAACACTAAGGGTTCTTTCTTTTTGAGGGAAAGAGTTCTTCAAGGAATTTTGTCCCCTTTCATCAAGGGTTATCAAGGGATCTTTGTACCATAATATAAAAGGGTTCTCAGTAGAACACCCTCGGTAGATTGTAGATAAAACTGCTGAGATATAAAAGGGTTCTAGGTAGAACACCTGGGGTGAGTTGTTGATAAAACCATTGGCAAATAAAAAGGTTCTTAGTGGTTTTTTTGTTTGTTTTTTAAAGTTCCTCAGAACCTCAACCCTTCATAGAGAACTTTTTTGGAACCCTAGTTTCTAAGAGAACATGTATTCTATACTCATACTTGTATGTTCTTTCTATCCATGTGGCTCTCATTATTGAAGAACCCTTTTTGTATGTATATATAAACCCTTGAGATATAAAAGCGTTCTAGGTACAACACCCTGGGCGGGTTGGAGATAGAACAATTGGGATATATAAAGGTTCTCTGTAGAAACCCCTGTGTTCTAGATAAAACTCTTGGAATATAAACAGTTTCAGTAGAACCCCTCTGGGTGAATTCTTGTTAGGTCCCAGAAGGTGGAAAGGGTCTGGATAGAACCCCAAGAGAGGGTTTTGTGAGGAATGAGTACACCATAGAAGGGTTCTCTTTAGAACCTCTCATAGGGGGTTCTGGGTGAAACTTTTCACAGATGGTTCAAGGTGTAACCCTTTATGTTGGGCTCTAGGTATAACTCTCTGAAAGGGCTCCCAGTAGAACCTTGATGAAAGGTTCTACCAGGAACTAGAAAGAGTTCTCCTATGAGGACAAGCCACAGAACCCTCTCTGGTTCTAGTTGCTACTGTTCTTCTCAGAGTGTGCGCGGCTCTCTATCAGCTCAGTACTCGACCGCCTGACCTTCTGCTCGTGTTTTCTTTCAGCGTTTCTTTTCTTTCTTTGCTAATTTTTTTTTTCAACTTTCCAAAAACTTTCCTCTCATCACGATCCCTCTCATTCCACCCACGCCTCCCTCCTCCATCCCCTCTCTCCATCCATCCATCCTCCCTCCCACAGATTAAGGTGGGAATAGGAGGTTTTGGTCTTGGCCGAGGTCCAGCGTTGTAATGGCCACGGACAGCTCTGCCTGCAGCAATTCAGGAGGGCTGCGTAATGACATTTGTACCACGTCGAGCTTAAATGTACCTCTCCCCGCGAAAGGTCTCAGACTCCTCCAGACGAAGACTCAAACTGAGACAACATCATCTCTCAACCGGAGACCTCGGGTCACTGAAAATCGCTGCTTTTCTCTCGTCATGTGGGCAACCTCCCGTAACCAGGCCCGTGGCCAATTTTGTGCACTGAATCATAGAATAGCTGAAGTTATACTGATCGTGTCATTATTTTATTTCTGTTTTCTGTATGCAAGTGCACATGAGCAGTCAAATGATCTGACACGACCTGATGATCAAGAGGGGATGTGAAAACTGGCTGCTGCGCAGTAAAACACAGCAGCAGAGAAACAGAAACATTTATGGATGAAAAGCTTAAAATACGATTCCAACAGAGAAACAGCACAGAGTATTGGTTCTGCAATGATGATTTCTAATATAATCTTCTTCTCCCGGTATTCCCGCCTGAGTCGTATACTTTGCCCATCTGTCTGCATCTTTCCCCTCTTTCTCTGCTGCGTGTCTTCAGTCAGCATGTGTCATTTGTGCGCCTGTCAGTACGATGTAAGAATAAATGCTGTGTGAATGTTACTTCTCCTGAACGTCTCTGTAAGTTAACATGTATTCCATATGTGCCATCTGGTTCACGACAGGCCTTTAATGACATTATCAAATACATTACAGATCACACAAATCATCGTGATGCTGTGTGACAGAGGCGCCGCCCCTCTAGGCTGGCTCCCAGATGTTTAAAACCAGAGTGTGTGTGTGTCTGCATGTGTGTGTCTGAGTGTGTGTGTGTCTGCATGTGTGTGTGTGAACAGTAGCTGCTTTATTAAGAGTTACTCATCTGAGACAACAAACAATAAAGAGGTTGTAAACACACAGTCGTCCACATGCACGCAGGTATCTGTGGTATGTGGATGTGCATTAACACAGACTGCTACATGCTCGCAAATAAAGGTACTAACTAGAACCATAAAGTGTTCTTTGGCTTGCTCCCATACGAGAACCCTTTTTGGTTCCTGGCAGGACCTTTTATAAAGCTTCCAGTTTTTCAGAGAGTTCTACCAAGACCCCAACACAAAGGGTTATGCCTAGAACCATCTGTGAAAGGTTTCAACCAAAGATGTTCTACCTGAGAACCCTTCTATGGTGTAATGGTTCCACCCAAAACCCTCAGTGGGGTTTCTATCCAGAATCTCGGAGGGTGGAAACCTTCTGATGGTGCTACCAAGAACCCAACCAGGGATGTTTTACCTAGAATCCACCCAAGGGATTCTATCAGGAACCCTTTTATACTCCAATAGTTTTACCTAGAACCTGCCAAGGGAGTTCTACCGAGAACCCTTTAATATTTCAAGGGTTTTATCTAGAACCCAGCCCAGCGTTTCTACCAAGAACTCTTTAATATTCCAAAGGTTTTATCAAGAACCCACCGAGGGGGTTCTAGCAAGTACCCTTTTATATTTCAGGTGTTTCAATTAGAGCCCACCCAAAGGGTTCTACTGAAAACACATTTATATTCTAAAGGTTTTAACTAGAACCCACCCTGAGGGTTCCACCAGAAACTTTTTATATTCCAAAGGTTTCATCTAGAACTCACCCAGGGTGTTCTATGGACAATCTTTTTTATATTCAAAGGGTTTTATCTAGAACCCACCAAGGAAGTTCTACCAAGAACCCTTTTACATTATGGTAAAAAAGAACCCTTGTTGAAAGAGTTCTTCAACAGTTTCAACATTTTTTTTTCTTCCAAGAAGGGATCTTTGGATGAAAAGGGTTCTTAATAGAACCCTTAGTCTTACAAAGAACACTTGACGAACCCTTTTTTCAAAAAATGGTTCTTCAGAAGCAAACAGTTCTGGTTAGAACTTCAACCACTCTTCAGGAAGAACCCGTTTAGAACATTTATTTCTAAGAGTGTATATATTCTACGCTCATACTTTTCTTTTCTTTCTATCCATGTGGCTCTCATTACTTTTTGTCCTCCTTTAATGCCTCTTGCTCATAAAACACTAATTCAATAATTCTTTCAGATTAACACACACACACACACACACACACACACACACACACACACACACACACACACACACACACAGCCATCACTGTAACTACACACAAAAAGTCATTTGTTCGAGCAGCATAAACTCGTCTGTCTCGATCCTGATGACTTTCTCAGAAACATACGGGGGGGACGGAGAACGAATGACGGAGTGTCGAGGGACTCAAAAAAAAAAAGAGGAGAGATGGAAAAGAGTGAGAGAAGGCAAGAGAGGAAGGATAAGGTGAATGAAGATGTGAAAAGATCGAGTGCGTAGACAGGGAGGGAGGAGGAGGAGGAGGAGGAGGATGGATGAAGGGATTTTGAGAGAACCAGCGCAGAGGTGAGTGAATGAAAATGTCAAGCCGGAGATGGATGGACGGATAAACGGACAGTTCAGAGCAGGTTCAACAAGTTTAACAGGAAAGAGTTGGAGCACTTTTTCCATTTTGAATTGGTAGAAAATCTACTTTTTATTGAAAGAAAACCATAAATAATGAATTCTTAGTGGCTTTCGTGTACATTTATGTTTAGAAAAAGACCAGATCCCTGCATGAAATCCAGATCCATGATCCTATCTCAATTAGAAAAAAAGACTGCATTGAATTATCCTGTGGATGCAGACACACACGCAAACTATAAAACAGTCGGCCAAAAGATCCTCTTGGCCATTGCTTTTGACTTATTTATATACACTGATCAGCCACAGCATTAAACCACTGACAGGTGAAGTAAATAACATTGATTATCTTGTTACTATGGCACCCGTCAAGAGGTGAACGTTGATGGAAAACGTGAAATGTGCTTTAAGGATCTGAACGACTTTAACAAGAGCCAAATTGTGACGGCTCGACGACTGGGTCAGGCCATCTCTAGAATGCAGGTATTGTGAGGTGCAGTGGTAAGTATCGACTAAAAATGGTCCATTTTCATTTTAGAATTGAAATCCTCACACCGTTAATAAAAAATATTAATAACTGTCAACATTTCTTAATCCCTAAAATTCAATATCGAGTGACATTAAAGTATCAAAGTATCTGAACAACAAGCCCTACACTGCAACTTAAATCAATGGTTCCCAAACATGCCTTTATTTCACCAGAATTCAATGTGAATTCAGTAATTTCAGTTGCCTCCCCAATTATTGTTAATGATTGATTATACTTGGTGGTTTGTGGTTTTTTGACCTCTGACAGGGGGCGTGTCATAGCACAGATCATTAATGCATTAATTTTATCACATCTAAACGACTGTTCGCTGGTTTGGTTTGTTTGTTTCTGTCTGTTTATCTCGGCTAAAGGTAGATGGCAGATTTACTGTTTCTTTGCTCAACTTTATCAGAAATACTTTGGCTACCAAATTGGAAGAAACAGTGACACCTTAGCCCACAACAGGCACGCATCCGGTGGTAGATTTACATTACTCAAAGTCAAGACTAGTATGTTTAAGAACGGTGTAACTGCTGTTTTTTTTCTGATTTTGATGATTAGAGGCTGGTCCTGTATCACATAGATTTGTGTTTGTGGTGGCTGTTTCTACGGCTGCAGCTAATGGGGATCCTCATAAATGAAATAAAACGAAGTGTCAACGAAAGTTTGGGAACCACTGACTTAAAGGATCTGCTGCTAACGTCTCGGTGCCAGATACCACAGGACACATTCAGAGGTCTTGTAAAGTCTATGTCTCAATGAGGGAGAGCTCTACATAATATTGCAATATTAGACAGATGGTTTTAATGTTGTGGCTGCTGTATCAGTGTATATCTCTCCAACATAAAAAAAAACACACTCACTCTCACTTTACAGCCCAAAAGTTAACAGAGACAGTTGGGATGACAAGGCCTGATGCTGACTGTCCATCTGTGGTATGTCAGCTGAGGAGGACACACATTAGGCTGCAAGATGCTGACACCATCGTTTCATCATCAGATGAATGATCGTCCCTCGCGTCGTCTTTTTTTTTCCAGCTCTGACTTCACTCTGATTGATACACAGCCGTGGATCAAATGAAAAGACTGACGACCCTGAGCTGAACCGTCAGATTGCAGCACAGACTGACTCACCAGGGGGCCAAATGGCTCTAAAGACCTTTACCAGTTGGTTGTAGATGTGTGTATGTATGAGTATTTGGAAGACAAGGGAGGGATATTCTACCAGAAGCTGCTGCTGATTTATTCTAAACCCCTCCTCCTCCTTGACACACATTCATATGCACATGCATGCACGCACACCCCTCTGTGCCTCCCTAAGCGGTGAGCTCTGAAGCAGCTTTCCAGGGTTATGGGGGAATCAAGGGGGATTATGGGTGGTGACACCAACAACTAACCCCAAAACATCCTCATTAATCCATTTTGCATATTGGATTTTTGGTTGTTTCAGCAGTTTTTCAGCAGACTATATCGCTATTTGACTGACAACACAACTGATGGACTGATCAATTGAATGATTTCCCGATTTCCCATTAAAAGAGGTGGACTTCCTTTAATACACTGCACGAATTAAATGAACTATTAGTCTTAGCTGTGACAGATTAAGTATTACTTAACCATACCTAAGTAAACATTAATTAACTGTTAGTTAATGCTTATTACTGCATTACTAATGTTAATTAATGGACCCTTATTGTGAAGTGTTACCAATCTTCTTTACACTCACTTACTTGTGTTCCTTCTATCATTTCTCACTTCATTTATTCATTTTTTCCCCAACTCTCATTCTGCACAGCTCCCTGTGTTTTATCCATCAATCACTTCTCTGGGAGTTAGTTACAGCTCTAAGCCTTGTGGGATCTGCAGTCCACAGGGGAACCCCAGATGGTTAGACCGAATCTGCGGTTTCCCTCTCACAGCAGAAGGAGCGTTTGTATGCATGCATCTGTGAGAGCGTGTGCATGCATTAGCGTTCATGAAGGAATAAGGGGTTTATAGCACAAAGCTAGACGTGGCGTTAGACCGCAGGACAAACACATGTGACCGCTATAGCAGGGAGAGAACGGCTGTGATGGAAAAAACAGCCACAACCACTGGAACGCTCCTCCACTTTAATTGCACTTGCAACCATTTTAAAGACCCTCGGCACTGTCTGCTTCGTTTCTACGCGGCACCCCCACATTGCAGCACGCTGGCTGATGATTCATCGTGCTCGAACACCTCTGAGAGAAACAGCTTAAGAAACCTGTCCAACCAGGTCGACATTAGGCAGAACTCTGACCAGTGAGTAACAGAAACCAGATGGGATGTGAAAAGCAGACCGTGCAGTCTAAGTGTAGCTGCATTAAATGATGTAAGGTATCACTTGGAGCTTGGAGACGTGCGCTGATTCTGGCTTGGTCGTAAACCCTTAAATGGAGCCAACTGAACGGCAGTGGAAAGGCTGTAATTGCAGACACCGGTTGAATTTCGGGCTTGTGGTCAACTCTTGCTGCATATATTCCGTCTCATATTTTTCCCTCTCCACGTGTGTGTGTGTGCATGTCGAGGCATGTATGTCACCTAAGAGCATCCAGACTTTCTCCAGCCGCCCTGAATACTTTGCGGTGCATCTCATGGCAGGAGTATGTGCATCTGTGCATGAGTCTGAGCCTACCTTATGATTCTTGCCGTGTCTGTAGACCATCCAGTCCTCTCCGTTGGTGCTGACCTCCAGCTTGAAGGTGGTCACGTGGTAAGCCTTTTGAGTTTCCTTCGAAATGGCGCCCTGGGTGGCGATGCCTGTAAGCACCTTCAAAGTATGGAGGTCCACCTGTTGGCAGGGAAGAGAGTGGACGATTGAATAAAAAATAAAAACATCATAAACATAACTGAAATCCCAACATTCCCTGAACTGAACAGGAATGCATGATATGGATTTCTTTTAGCCACATACGAGGACTGATATTTACTTTTTAATGCCAAAAATCCCTAAATTGTAGTCAATTGAAGCAACAAAATTTCTCAGTGTTGTCCTGCTGCAAAATCTCCTCTTCTTTCTGCGTCCCAGTGATGTCACAGTGATGTCACTGGCTTTCAGGTTGGTGTGTTAGATGAGTATTTTTGTCACCTAACACTATATTTGGCCAACAAAGTAATAGCTGCAGGCTCGGGTGGTGACACGGGCGACACAGAAGCTCATGTGCAATGCATCCTGGTACATGTAGGCACTGCTGACATGGCTCCGCGAGCAGGGTACTCATCTTTCATGGTCAATAAAATAATAAAAGTGGCAATTTTCGCTTTAAAAATGGACATAAACACTCAAATATACACCTGAACTTATCAGGATCCATCTCTCACCTTCACCACTCTCCTCTCCTCTCCCCCTCATCTCCCTCTCGCTCTCTGTCTCTCCTCTCTGTCTCTCTCCTGGCAGATCGATAGTAATGACCTGGGGCTCATTTTAATTTCCTCCCATACAATAGCCATAATCACCTCCCCATCCTGATTGTGGATGCTACGCTACGTGTCTGGCATGCTGCTCGCCGTGTTGCATTATACGTGGATGCAAGCTCCACACTCCTTCATTTCAAGGTCCCTCGAGTAGATACACATTTGTTTTGCTCCACAGTGCTGAAAATGAGTAGATCAAGCAGAACAATGTAGCTCTCTAAATCACAATAGAAAGCAACAAAAAAAAAGATATTTTGATAGACTCTCTCAATTTGTGAGGGATACACAACTGCTGTGCTTCAATGGACCAAATATTGAGAACTGCAGGTTTGAAACGCTGCGTTCAAATGTGTTAATCCACAAAAGGAATTATAATCAGGTTTGTTTGCAACCAAAAAGACTGGACCTATCAAGACTTTTGCGGTTGTAAAAGTTATTTTTGACATCACTTACTGAGTTCTGCATCAGAAGTTCTCATGTTTTTCTCACTGAGGGCCCTTTACAAGAAATATAACAGGAACCAGCACACGTATGTCGGTTGGAATATGTAACCAAGAGAAATGCATTAGAAAGATATGATATAGATATAGTGTGGGTGACGTGCTTATAGCAGGAGGGAGATTTAAATAAATATTTGTCACAGTGATCTCCGACCACCAAAATCAAAGGGATTTATTCTTGAGTCAAAGTGGACATTTGTGCAAAGTTTGAAGAAATTTCTTCTTCTTGAAATATCACGTTGACAAGAATGGGACGGACATGAAGTCACAATGATCTTGACCCTTGACCTTTGCCCACAAAAATATAAGCAGTTCATGAGTCCAGGTGAAAGTTTGTACCAAGTTTGAAGAAATTCCTTCAAGGTTTGAGATATCACACTCACAAGTATTAGATGACCCAGAAACATAAAGTCTGTGGCCGCGGCTGTCGCCAGCGTGGAGCCTTAAAAAAAGGTTTTTTCTATCTGGGGTCTAACATGATTTTTGTGAGGGGTACAGTCTCTACATTTACAGTTCCTTACCAGGAAGACAGCACACCTGCAACTGTTTTTAAGCTGTTTTTCCAATTACATGATTTATGTTCTCTGCTACGTTGGGACAGTGATTGTAGATCCGAGCCTCTGTGTTACAAAACAAGGTTTTATATGGAAGAGAAAAGAGACAAAGAGAGGCTGCAGGCAAATAAAAAGCAGAAGATGAGAAAGGTTCTACTGTAGGTTATAACATTTATTCTCCTCCATTGGAGCTGTTGAAACCTGTAGATTAATCAGAACTTGTTGTGTGTGTGTGTGTGTGTGTGTGTGTGTGTGTGTGTGTGTGTGTGTGTGTGTGTGTGTGTGTGTGTGTGTGTGTGTGTGTGTGTGAGTATGTGTGCTGTGTGTCCCACTGGGGTATAGTACAAAACACCGGGGGAGGTAAAATGCTGCGTTTGTTATCTGTCAGAGAGACAGGTGTTTTAGATTACTTCCAACACACACACACACACACACACACACACACACACACACACACACACACACACCGACGCACGCTTAGGGCCAGACAGAGATCCACCAAGACAACTAATCGATAGTCCGGAACTGAGGAGACGCATGGATGAGAAGAGGAGGGGTGAGGAGTAAAGGAATAGGAGAGAGAGGGAGAGGAGAAGGAGGTGAAGAATGAATGAATATGAGTGTGTGTGTGTGTGTGTGTGAGTGAGATGTGTGTGTGTGTGAGTGAGAGAGAGAGAGAGAGAGAGAGAGAGAGAGAG
>JAJHUR010089356.1:0-12174 GCA_027495735.1 Lutjanus campechanus
TTCATCACTGTGTGCTGAAGGACCTCTGTGATTCATAATTCTTTAAAAACCTTTTTATTGACTTTTATGTCTTTATGTTTTTATGGCCGCAGGCATGATGTTTCCAGGTCATCACGTTCTTCAAAAACACCTTGAGAGAATTTCTTCAAACTTAGCACAAAAGTTCACTTGGACTCAAAGATGAACTGATTAGATTTTAGTAGTAAAAGGTCAAAGCCCAAGGTCAGAGTGATCTCACTATACACATTTTTGGCCACAAGTCAAGATTTCACGCGCCGATTATGACAAAGTTACACACAAATGTCTAATAGGATAAAATGAAGAGGCGATGACATTTTATATCCAAAAGGTCAAATCATCAGTCCTCTGTCCTCTGTAGAAATAGTCTCTAAGTGAAGACAGCATGTTTCTACCTGGAAATTATTCACATCATACATGTATAGATACAACTTCTGTTTTGCCAAAAGTACACTTAATACCTTTTATTAAATTACCTCAAAGTTACAGGTCAATATAGTTGTGAGTTCCATATTAAGTCTTCACTACAGACAGTATATGAGTGTGGACAGACATGGATGTAAACTGTAACTTGACTGGTTGGTGGAGACAAACAACTATGACAACTATTTTTTCACTGCTCTGTTTTATTCGACCACTGACAGCTGACTTCTCACTCTTCTTAACCGTCCACTAGGGGCCACAAGTGATCAACTACTGCTTCAGTTTGTAATCTTGTTTCAGCTCGGGACAACGCTGTTAATGCACATTAATGTTGGAGGAACTTTACGAACCTCAGCTGGCAGTTGTGATGGCAGTGCAGAAGGTGCTTCACCATCTGTTGCGTCCAAAAAACCAGTGGACTTTTGACTGGTTCTGCAGAGACAGGACTCTACTTGATCAGTATGGCACACTGCACCTCTCACTATAGTCCTCATCCATCTAATGACTGTCATCTTGGCGAGTCGATTCCAAAAATGTTTCCTGCATTTAAAAATGAAACAAAAAAAACGGCTCTGCTGTTATATTTTAATATAACAAGCATCGAAGATATTTGCCATGCTTTATAAATGACAGAAGTGCTAGATAAGCCCTGCTCATAACTTCACGTCTTATCCTTAAATCTATAAAAAAATAACGATGCACAAATTGATATTCTTCATGTCTTTTGAGAGCTGCCTTTAAGCCTTTGTGGATTATAATCCAAAATACCTAAAACAGACCCAGAGCATGCAACAGAATATCAAACAACACTGGATAATCACGCCTCAGTTTGTGGTAAAATCTGCAGCCAAAAAGCCGCACAGAGTGATGACCCGCTGCTTCCGCTGCAATCTGCTCGTGTTCTGTAACAGCAAATGTTTAGCTCACACTCGCTCTCCTCCTCTCCTCTCTGTGTATCTTTACTCTTTGACTTGAATCAACAACATCACAAGTGTAGCAAATCCCGTCAGCAGCGTGAATCCTCTTTGTCATGGAGGTGTGAATATTTTGTTTCTGTCTCTCTGTGTTTGTGCATAATTATGAACTGGCAGCGTGTCATTTATAATCTGAGAGGAGAATCATTTACCACTTGTGGAAGCTGCAGCCAAACAGCAGCGTTCGCCATCCACATGTTTGTTTGTTTGTTTTCTTCCCTCCTCTAATCCGTGTCCGGTGCACGCTCAGAGAATTTCAGGAAATGAGCGCAAACACTGAAACAATATGAACATTCTTTTTCTCAAATGCAAATTTGATTTTGTGAAAACATGATGAATTAAATATGGTATTTTCTTACTTTTTTCATCGTGTAAAACACCTATGTGTAGCTAACCGTTCGGTATTGTCAACAAGGGGTTGACCAGTTATCAGCCTGGGCAATTATCGGATCTGATCAGCATTTTTATGGTTATCAGAATCATAAAAATCTGATTCAGAATCAGAAATACTTCACTGATTCCCAGGAGGAAATTAGTCACGTTCGATATGCTCCCATTTAAGAACAAAAAAATATATAAGCATGAAGAAATTATAAGAAAATAAAAATAGATGTAAATGTACTTTTTATTATGATATATAACAATAGTTTAACAGGAATATATATATAAATAAGAACTATGTAAAAATATGTCTTATTCTCCAATAGGGAAGAAGGAAAAAACAGAAAATAACAAATAAGAAATCTAAAAGTACAAAATATGCATCATGCTACAATATATAATAGTTCACAGTTGAATGTGTGACTGCCAACAGAAAAATATTAATTGAAAAATGCACTACTTTGCTCTGATGCAGCCGACTCTCTGTCTCACTCAAAGTCCCGCCCACAACACAATCTGATTGGTGACAAGTCACAAGTAACAGCCCAATTAGGCATTTCGAGGACGGTTTTGTGTTGGAGTTTGTCACAGAGATTTGTCCCGTATTTTTTCCATCATTTTCATTTTCTTATGTTTTTTTCATATAATCATGTCTTTTACATAATTTTTTGTCTTGTTACATCAGTTTTGTCTTGTCATGTACTGTTGCGTTGTTTCTGTCTGGTTACATCGTCTTGTCTTGTTGTCTTGTTACACAAGTCGTTTTTTGTCTTATGTCATTTTTGTTTTTGCTCTGTGTTTTATGTCATTTCCGTCTTGTTGTGTATTTTATGTAGTTTTTGTCTTGCTGCATTTTTCTAACTTCTTTTAATGTTGTTTTCATCCTAGTAACAAAGTATTTGTACTTAGTTACTTCCCATCTCTGCTGAAAATGTATATCCGTTCCAAATATCAGTTATCAGTTAATTGATTCCTAATTGGTATTAATATCGGCCCTGAAAACCCATAACTGTCTACCCCTGATGATGTCAGTACTCACTGGATCACCAAAGGAAGATTATTCCGCTGCTGAAAATAGTCCCCAACAAATACACTATTTCTTTCTTTTTGAGTTACATTAGCTAAAGAGTGCAGCGCTCGGTTTGGTTTTGGCATTCAACATTGATTTCTTTTAACCTGAGCCACAGCGCTTCCTTGCCCACAACCAAGTCATTATTTCAGTGCAGCCATGATCTTCGCTTAACCCCTCAGTTTAATTTTATATATTTTATATATATTTTTCAATAACGAAAAATGATGCTGTGCTTTAACACAAATGATGCTCCCATCACTTCCACGACTCACACTCATGGACACCATGAACAAAGTCAGTCTAAACTGTAGAACAGAACGTGAGCTCAGATAGATTGATATGTCAGTGTAGAACTTGCACAGCATTGATATTTGGCGTCCAGGCTCTGATTTCATCACTCCCCAAGTTCAGTGCAGTGGGGAATTGGGAGTGATGAGAATAACTGAGGAGACTGCAGACTCAGAGCCTACAGGCAGATGCTGGGGTAAAATGACAGCTACAGTAGAGATATACCTAGATTTGTTAATGCGAAGCCTGAATAAAACATAAAATATTTCTTCCTTTGGTTATTCACATATTTTGTCAGTTTCATCAAACAAGCTACTTTTCTACATATTTGTTTTTAACAAAATATAAAAGAAAAAAAAAACTTTTACAGATTGACTGTGCCATCATAGGAACGGTACTTTGCTGTGAGAGCAGTCTGATGTGAGCGTAGCAGCAGACTTAGCTGTCTGGACTAGCTGTCAAGTTTTTTTTTCATTTATGAATTTATTCATTGTGATCTTAAAAAAAAAAGGCAAAACCACTTTCCAGAGATGCAAAATCAATATAAATTTAAATTTATAACTGACTTGAAGGTACAAACAAAATGAGAGGGGTGGCTATTTCTATGTTTTCTGCTGTTGCATCTATTTATCATTTGTTTTCTGCGTTTGATTTTCTGTCAAACTACCATGTGAGTGTAAGACTGTTTAGCATCCAACTTGAAGCCCACATAATAATGTGGCCACGTCTGGCCCACACAAAACCTGCTACACACCAAGTCAGGCCCGGCTCATGACATTTGGGCCATGCTTGGACAACACAACCCATTAGTAAGTCCTATGAAGTCCATCTTGTGACATCTGGGCCACATCTGGCCTGCACAACACATGATGTTACCTAAGTCGGGCCCAGTTCATGATATTAGGGCCACGTCTGACCAAAACCACACTTCCTATCCTAACCTATGTCAAGCCCAGATTGTTATATTAAGGCCACAGCAGGCCTGCACAACACAGACTGTAACACATGTCAAGCCCAGCATACTAAATCAGGGCCTCGTCTGGCCCATGCAACACTTGCTGTAACCCAGTTCAGACTCCTCTTGTGACATTTGGGCCACGTCTGGCCCACATAGCACTTGTCATAAGCCATGTAAAGCCAGGCGTGTGACATTTGGGCCACGTCTGGCCCAAACAAAACTTGCTGTAACCCAAGTCAGGCTCTGCTTGTGACATTTTGGCCTCGTCTGGCCCACACAACCCTTGTTGTAACCCTTGTCAAGCCCCACTCGTTACATTTTGGCCATGTCTGGCACACACAAAACTTGCCCTATTGCTTATGACATTTGGGCCCACACAACACATTCCATAACCCACGTCAAGCCCAGCTTGTTAGATTAAGGCCAGGTTTTGCCCACACAACACTTGCCATAACCCAGGTCTGGCTCGGCTCGTGACACCTGGGCTGTGTCTGGCCCACAGAACACTTATAGTAACCCGAGGATGTCCCTGTTTGCTACATTTGGGCACCATCTGGCCCACACGACACTTCCTGTAACCCAAGTTTGGCCCAGTTCCTGACATTTGGACCATGTTTGGCCCACACAACAGTTTCAGTAAACCATGTAAATCCAGGCTTGTTAAATTTGCCAGTGCTGTAACTGAGCCATACACTGTAAAAATAAACTATTTATGTTAACTGGAAAAAGTTAGTGTCAAAATGCCTTAATGTTTTAAGTTGAGTGAATCTGAAAACTCAAGTTGAGGTAATTTTGTAATGATCAAAACAAATAATCGTTTCTAGTCTAATGAACTTGATGTTAATTCAATTGTACTTGAGAAAACGTGACAAAATGAGGAAGTGAAGCATCGCATCTATTTTATTGGTTATCGTTAGTCTTCTGTGTTTGATTTTCCGTCAGCGTAACACTGTTCAGCAGCCTATTTGAAGCCTGCGATGATAAACTGAATAGTTATGACTAAGGATTGTAAATCACCTGATGCTGGACGCACATCCAGATCTATTCAGCCGCTCCTCAGGCCGCCACATATCAGTCACGTCTGTAGTTACTCATGTGATGTCACACAGAACATAAAAGTCAGGGGTGAAAACATGGTGGAGGTAATAAATACACCAACACCAAATAAGTGCACCCCGAGGCTGCGAGTTTCTGCTTTGCTGCTCTGACCTCCATCATAGAATCAGAAAGCATAGAAAGAACAGAGCACAGCCTCGTGGGTAATGGTATTAGCTGAAGGCTGTGTCACACACGGTGGACAAAGAGCCTCATTTCCATGTATTTCAATTTAAAAAACACATTAGCGAATTCCCCCTTTTGGTTTCAAGCCCTAAATCCCTCTTATTCTGGAGAGGTGGATTCGATTCTTCTCGGGGTTTGATCTCTCTTTTTTATCCAGCTAATCCAACCGCTATTGTTTGCCATAAGATCAATTTATTGAGTAAATCTTTACAACCCTGTCCACTGGTAATTCTATTTGGTGTGGGATTATGTTTGGATATAAGGGGGGGAAAAAAAGGGAGAAAAGCCGAGTTCCATCTGCGAAGGTAACTCTTCTGATCCTTTCAGCCAGTGCTCGGCGTATTTATATTCCTACCTGGAATAAATACGTGAAAAATAAAAAATAAAAAAAACAGCTTAGAATCAATTTAATGCTCTCAGTGACTGTATCTGGAATGTCAGAAAAGCTACACCTCGACAGGGTGAATTTCGGAGCTGGATCAAGCAAAAAAAAAAAGGCACAAAGAATCAGAGATGATGCCTGAGACTCGACGCAGATGTGTGCCGTTTAAAAATTCATACTGCGTTTCATTCCTCAAATACCGCCCGGAGTGCATGAATGGCTAGACTGCTGCTGGATTCAAACCTGGATTTATCTGACCAGGGATATGTTAAAAGGCGGCATGATGTGTCTGTAAAAAAAAAAAAAAGTGAGATGAATTTAAAAAAAGGGTGAGAGTGTTTCTTCAACTACGGGCACTTTTAATTCCCAGCAGTGAAATTTTAGATTTATGTTAAAATTTCTCAAAGATACTTGATAAATATATACACAGTGTTATTAAGAATCCTGGCAAAAAACATTGACTAATGTGATTTAATAATATTTATGAAGCATTTAATCAGTCCAAACACCTCTTTTGTTCATGTCCCACAATCCAAATTGTTTTCTTTCTTTCTTATTTTTTGTGCTGCAAAAACCGCAAGATGAAAACAAACCAATTTGGCATATGGGCTGCAAATTCCACCCACTACACAAAAAAAACAAACAAAAAACACAAAAACAAAACAAAACAAAACAAACAAACAAACAAACCCCCCCCCCCCAAAAAAAAATGCCCATTGACCTCAAGGTGGCGCTGTCACAATAAAGTTTTTTTTTTTTTACAGTTATCTTGAAAATGGCTCGGTGTAGACTCACAATACTTTAACCCTTTTCATCTTTTGATTCATCTGTATCTTTTCTTAATTAGTCTTCTGCTAAAAAATGATATATATATTTTTTTTATTTTGCTTCAATTTGATCAAAATCCGGTTTCAAAAAATTAATCTCAGACCGTTTCAGGACCAATCATCCTGAAAATGAGTCATCATCATCTACAGACTTTGCTGATGTAATGCCATCAAAGGAATTTTGATACGTCAATCTGTTTGGATCTTATGAGCTAATCAAATTTTTTTTAATCAAAATAGTTAATTATCAAAGATTTGCAATAACTCTTGAACTCGTGAACGCAATGAGATATTAATGTGAAAACTGAGACAGGTTCAGAGGAGTTTCTCCTCTAGGGGGCACCACAAATGCGACTCATCACTCAGTCGATGCATGAATTTAAGTAATGACTCATTAAAGTGGACGCGACTTATTACAAGAAATCTAAAATTCAAGACGTTTCATGATCCAGCTGCTTACATTATTACCATTTACAATTAACATCGTGTCCTCACTAACACAACAAAATGTCATTGCTGCTTTATTTTACATATTGAGATGATTTTTATTTGGAAACATCACTTTAACACTCAAGCAGAGACGATTTACAGGATTAGATTTCAATATCTGTCATAAAAAAACAACATATTTTCTTTTGTGTGTACAAACACAATTGACATCTGTGGTCCAAATTCTCCATTGAGAAGAGAACATCATGAAATCTCCAATTTTTTTTCATTTCACATAAAAAAACGTGTACAAATTTGATATAAATACATTTAAATGTCTTAGAAAATGTATTTTTTATCCTTACCGCAATGTTATATTGTAAATGTATAAGACAACCATGAAAAAATAAACATATTCCAGATTAAAATCTTAAAGTCTATATGCAATGTTTGGTACATATTTATATGTATGACAAACTCTGATACTTAAAATTTAAATTCACAGCAGTGGAGAATCAAAAATGCCTGTAGTTGAAAAAACACCCGTAAGCGGATGTGATGTGAGGCTGCCCTCACAGCGAAAATAGGGCCTGCGGTCAGAATGTGAACGCCGTTATATAAAACATCCACCGCCGCACTTTGACCAAAACGCACTCAAGCCACAGCGAGCTTTACCTCCCTTAACAAGTGAGTTTATAAATCCAGTGGGTGTAACAGCACGGAAGCATAAAATCCATCGGCCTCCGTACTCTCTGAGTGACCTTACTGTCTGCCTCTCCGCCCCTCCATCACTGCTTGACTGCAGCTCGTGCAGCCTCCTCCAACACTCTTGCTGAGATAACGGCACCCCGAGTCAATATGATGCACCAGACGCAGTCCCGGTAACTGCTCTCTCATCAGCCCTATGCACACACACACACACACGCATGCACGCACACACACACACACACACACACATGCGCCTGTAATGAGTGTAATGGTTTCCAAATGGTTTGCGGTGAATATGAGCTCTTCACAGGAGGCTGCTGTTTGTGTGTATGAGCATGTACCGACACATGAAAGAGCCCGCTGCTTTCATTTTCGACCAGTGGACTGTGGACCGCTCGCTGTCAGGCTCCACTACAGTCATCAGTCATGGGAGGAAGGCTGCCTTTGAAACTGCTAAAAGCTGCTGCATCACTGCTTTGTGCTGCGGGAAGAGTGGCACTACTGTCACACTTCTGTCAGAAGAAATCTGCTGTTCTTTAAAGTAATATTCATGCACGTGAAACTGATACTGATTCTAACTATAACTTTCATTTTCTAGCCTCTCAAAACCAGCCAATTAGCACTAGTGTTTGGCTAAAATGCCATTTAGTTTAAGGCATATTCTGGTCATCTGAATGATTTAATTAAACATATTATAAGATTTTAGGAAACTAAACAGACAGATTTAATCAGCTAAAATCTATCAGGTTGCACGGGTGCCAAAATCGCTCTCAAGTGGGCCGGACCAGTAAAACAATAGCAGAATGACCTATCAATACCTCCAAATTTCCCCCCTTTTTTGGGGTAAAGAAAATACAGATAGATTCAGCAAACGTTAATGAACCATCGATTTAGAAAACAGATGATAATCAGCCTGAAGTATCTTGAGTAAAATAGGTGTAGTCTCAATAACGTCTCAGTTTTTCCACATTCAGTCAATCTGTGTGCATTACAGATCTGCAGTGCATGTAACGCTGCATCATTGCAGAACACCTAAAGTGGAAGCTAATGAGGGAAAAGGTGAAGTTATCCACTGCGAGGGTTGGGTAATATGTTTATATTTTCCAACCCACCATCGCCCCCCCCACCACCACCACCACCTCCCATTTTCTCAGCTGGGAGATGTGCACAAGTGGCAGGCTGTGTACGTTCACTTCGTCCAGCGAGCAAAATAAACTCACAAAGTGTCGAGAAAATAAATATTCTCACACCTATTTTCCTTTTTAATTGCCTCGTTAACTCCTCGTAAAACACACTCCATCCAAACTTGACATGAAACATGTAAAACTCACAAAAAAAACCCATCTTTGTTATTCCGTCCACTCTTCCAGCAATCACCAACTCTGGTTTGGTCAAATTAAATCCTTAATTCACCGCATAGAAAGAGTGTAAAGAGTCTAGCAGGCTGTTTTCCTCTCACTCCTCACCCAGCTTAGCTCACTCACGGTCCTGCTGAGTGGGTGTGTGCTGCGCCACTGGATGAGAGCGCAGCACGGAGCAGCTGGTGTCACTCTGCAGACCATTACGTTAGCAAAATAAAATGACAAATATCGTCGCAAAAATCGGCCACAAAAAACAGCCAGCAATGGGTTCACCCCATCATCGGCATTAACTATGAAATTTATCCATATGTTTGTTTTTTTCTTCTACCAAATTTCGGTGCAATTTATGAGACGTGTGCATGCTAGTCGACTCCCCAGGTAGATCAGTATTGTCCAGTTGTGTGCATCACAACGAACACAACGAACCAAGAACCAAGCTAGTCAAGACCTGAGCAAAATGTGGTCCGGGGGCCAGATGCAGCCCACTGAAAGGTTTCATGTGGCCCACAAGGTCATCATGGAAATACCAAAAATTTAAAATCTCACAAAGACAGTCAACAGCATTTTGCTTACCATTAAACTGTTATGAGACCTTTATTTTGAAAGGGGTCAGTGCTGTGTTCACTGACAATGATAATGAACTTTATTCACTCAGTGCTGCACATCCATGTCGTATATGTTGTTCTTCTACTGCTTTTGCTGATACTATTATTGCAGCCTGTATGCAGCCTGCATGTTACACTGTAAAACATCAAGTTCTGAACGTTGCCGACAAAATATGAGTCCATAATTCATCACATGGCAATTCAGAGAGGGTGACCAACAGTAGAAGTGCCCTATATAGAACACTTTCATTATTAGAGTTTTGGACATTATTAGGACCTTTTATCATTTGTGTCTGGCCCACAGCAGCCTGATCAATTTCTCATGTTGCCCCCCATGAAAAATAATTACCCACCCCTGAACTAGTTCTTCCTTGGCACATTGTTATCTCTTTTTATTTACTGATGAAAGTGTCAATCATTAATTAACTTTTATTTAGCTGTCATCACATTTTCAACTGTGAACACTGACTGATATTTGAAAACCATTTTATGAGAATTAAAACTGTCTGATGAAGTGAAATCATATCGGTTCTGAATGAAAGGACGGGCTTCTGTTTTTCTTCATTTATGCTGATGGCATCGAATCGAATGAAAAGCCTCGTGACCTTTGGTTCGTGCTGAGGACATAATTCTGTAACATCCAAATGAAATTAGCCTTCAAATATCAGGGCAAAGTGTCTTTAACTTCATTATTACTGAGAGGAAGAAAAATGTTCTCGAATGGGAGATTAATCAGAAATGTTCCTTTCACCTCTGGACCTCTGAGTAGGTGTACGTGTTTGATTGAAAGCTGTCAAGGGCATGGCGTCACACTGTAGACAAAGCGCAGAGACCAAGGACACCAAGTGTTTTATTAGCACAAGTACTGATCATGAGAGCTTTTTGAAAAAAAACTGATCTAAACCGACATTTGATGAGTTTTTAAGCTCTTCAAAATGTTAGAACTAATTAGCTTTTAGCCTGTAAACTGAGTAGCAGGCTGATTTATAACCTGTCAGACTACAGAATAGTGACATCATGATTACTATTTTTTTTTGTTTATTTTAGCTTTCTTTGGCTTTTTCAAAGTTATTTTATTGTTTTTATTCTCTTATTTGTAATTGCTCCTTGAAGACTTGCTTTGCTAATCAACACCTCTTGCTTTGCTTCTTCTTCTTATTGCTTCATACAAGTATTGTTTGATTTTCTCGGCTAAATGAAAAGCTGTCTGTCTGTGTAGATGAGGAACAGTTGCCTGGTTAATGCACAGACAGAGAGATGTTATGAAACCAAAATAATATAAAATTTATATTCGCACTCTTGGCACAGGAAATGTAATTTACAGAGCAGATCTGTATGCTGCAGCAGGAAGACAAACAAGTAAAAAAAAAAACATCATTTCAGTTGGACTTTAAAAACATCTCACAAATATAGTTTTATTTATTTATTTTATTTATTTATTTATAGTTTTTTTTTCAGAAGGTCTCAGTATTTTCTTAAAACAGCTGGCCACTGTTGTTTTTAGCCAACAGGGACCATTTTCAACAGTGGATCAGTCCACATTTGGTGCTCAAGTGAACATTTGTATTATTATCCACCATTATCCATTATTATTATATGTATTAAAAATCCAGTGCAACAGAGAGAGTGCATCTCACTGATGTGTTTTCAATGTTTTAACTAGGGGTGTCAAATTATCGCGTTAATTGCGATTAATTAATTACAGTCATGGTTAACGCGTTATGCTTTTTAATCGCGTTAATCTAATTTTTAATCTCTAACTTTACTGTTCGGTAAAAAGCTGAACGTGATTCGGACAAAAATCGATTCAGCTCTAGCGTATCGATACATCTCATAAGGTCGCGCATATGTTTAATTTTTGGCATCAATGAAGTGCGGTTTTCCTCCGTTTTCTCTCTCCTCCTGCCTCTGCCTGCACCGCTCTCGCTGAACGCGTGCTGCGGCTTCACACAAAACAAGCGCTCCTCCTCTCTCTCCCGTGTCTCCTCTTCATCTGCTCAAAACAGACTGCGCAGAAAACAGCGACAGAAACATTGTACCGCGTCGCACCACCAAACTTTCAGAACGCGCTGGTGTAGAATAAGTTTGTGTTTTATAAGAAAGATGAGAAACTCTGCTGCAAATCATTTAAACGTGTCTGACAGCTGAGAACAGAGACAGAGAGAGTCTGACCCACAGAGACGTCATGTGACTGAGAGAGCGGGTAACATGGAGCATCACTCTTCATATGAAGCAGAGCAGCACATCATCTTTCTGCAAAAATACTAATATTTTAAACATTTTCAAGTTTGTTCAGATTCTCATTTAGGCTACAGTATCTCATTTACACATGAGATTCATAAGATGTTAACACCACTGTGATGTCTCCTCTCTGTCTCTACTGTTACTATATTTAGTAAAAATATCTGGATGTCTTTTTGCAACTAATATCACTCTACAAATGTAGCATTAATAGAATCAAAATGTA
>JAJHUR010089358.1:0-19245 GCA_027495735.1 Lutjanus campechanus
GGGCGGCGGGGGGTCGTGAACACTGTTTTAGACCATATATGTGGGGTGTCTGATGGGGTTGGTGGTCTGCATGTGTGTGTTCTCACAGCTCATCAGGCCTTCCCCCACCCTCCGCAGTCTACCAGTCTGTTCCAGGTCATCTACATAGGTGGCGCTGTGATGTCCTTGTTCTTAGATGGGGAGCTGGCTCTCCCTGTGTGCAGCCTGGTTGAGGCGGCTGCTGCGCGCCTCCCCGGTGTTAAAGGGAGATAAACGCGGGCGCAGTCTGAAGCCAGCCCCCCTCTCTGGCTGCTGGCGCAGGCTTCTAATTGGTAAAATGCAGATTTTTTTTGATCAGGAGAAGGATTAGGCCCCTTATCTGTCAAGAGTATCTTACTCTAAGATGAAAAGACTGCGCTGAATTACACATGCCAATTCTAGCTCCCTGCCCCCTGCGCGCTCACTCACTTGCTCTCATCCTCCCTCCTTCCCTCGCTCGCTAAATTTTCCCCCCTTTTTACTTCCTCCCTCCCTCCTCCTTCCCTCCCTTCTTCGCCTTTTTCATGCTCTTTTTTCCCCCCTCTCTTTACACAAAGCACTTCAGCAACTGACATCACAAAAGAGCATATGATTTATTAGGCGGTGTTTGATAAAGCTAAACGGTGTTGCGGGTCCCACAGCTTAGTGAAATTGCCTTGTAAACAGGCCCTCTTTTCATGCACGCTTGCATTCTAATGCATGAGGCCCGTGTCCCAGAGAGAGTTTGATAAGGAGACATGGAGATGGATACTGAAGTGGGCAAATGCTGCGAAATAGCAAAAGTAATGCGTGTAGAGATGCGTGAGTTTGAGCATTCACACAGAAGGATGGAAAATAATGTTAAATCAAAGGCTTTTATTATTTTTTTTAGACAGCATAAAAACTTGTTAAAAAGTGTGTGTTTTTTTATGTTTATGGATGTTTATGCCATGCACCTATCAGCAGGGGTCTCGACCAAGAAAACTGTGTCTGCACCTGTGTGTGTATGTGTGTGTGCGGACCTCTCATACGTCACAGACGGCTTCAGTGTCCCCTGTGTCCGTGTCCCTGGTGCTCCCTGTCGTGCGTCTCCCTCCTAAATCCATCTTGGTGGCGTTTTTACAGTTGTTGGCCGATAAGCTGGCAGGGGGAAGATGAATAACCTGCCGCGCCGCTGCTATCAGCACCTGTTTGTCGATTTAGCCGGCCAACGGGGCCTGTCTGCTCAGCATGGAGATTATTGATTCAATAAGAATTGCCATTAGATCATGCCATTAGGTTTCTCGGCGGCCCCTCTCCCCGTGCTGTCTGTCCCCCTCTCTGTCAGCTCGGAGCCTCATGCATCACGCCCGTCAACGACCTCCTTCATTTGTACAAACAGGGTGTGAGTGCGTATCCATCTGTGTGTGCGAGTTGCGTGCATGCACTCGTGTTGTGCCAGCCACCCGCGTGATCCAGCACCATGGCGCTCTCCCATCGCTCTCAGCCAGGGGATATTGAATGCTGCTCGCCACAGACCGATGGCTTGCCACAGGGATTCCCTCACAGAGAGGGAGAAAAAGAGAAGACGAGTCAGGTTTTTCTGAGGCTCTGACCGCGGTGGCGAGGAGATCAATCTTGGGGAAACTTCACTAACGTCTGTGGTCATCCAGTCCCCAATCATTTTCCGCAGAATTAGTCTTGTTTTGTCACTTTGAAATTAAAAAATGTCAAGTGAGAATAATGGAGGTCCTTTGCGGATATATTAGTGTCAATTTTACTCTTTGCCTTCGCTGTCGCACCCTGCTGTTACTGCGCTGACTCATTTGTCGATACTCCTCCTGTAGAACACTCTTAGGAAAAAAAAGGTGATAACTAGAACCATAAAGGGTTCTTTGGGCTTTCAAAGAGTTCCACATAGAATCCAACATAATGGGTTATAATTAGAACATATATGAAAGGTTTCACCCAAAAACCCCTATGAGAGGTTTTACAGATAACCTTTCTGTTTTAATGGTTCCACCCAGAACCGTCCCTAGGGGTTCTATCCAAAACATTTCCACCTTCTAAGGCTGCTACCACCCAGGGGGTTCTACAGAGAACCATGTCATATAGAAAGGGTTTTATCTAGAACACACTAAGGGGGTTCTGCTGAGAACTTTTTTTATCCCAAGTTTTTTTTTGTCCAGGTGCATTCAAGGGGTTCTAAAGAAAATCTTTTTATATTCCAAGGGTTTCATCTAGAAGACAGTCAGGGGGTTCTGCCAAGAACCTTTTTATATTCCAAGGGTTTTACTTGGAATCCACTCTGGGGGTTCTACTGAGAACCTTCTTTATCTCAAAGACTTTTTTTTATCTAGAAACATTTAAAGGGTGGTTGGTATATTCCAAGGGATTTTTTTTAGAACACAGTCTGGAGGTTCTACTGAGAATCTTATATTCCGAGGGTTTTACCTAGAACAAAATTACAAGGTTCTACTGAGAAGCTTTTTTTTTTTTATCCCAAGGGCTTTTTTATCTAGAAACCAGAGAGAGTGTTCTACCAAGATCCTTTTTTATATCCCAAGAGTTTAATCTAGAACACACCCAGAGGTTCTACTGAGAGCCCATTTATATTATGGTACAAAGAACCTCTGACAAAAGAGGTCTTCAAGGATTTCAGCAGTACTTGAAGAACTCTCTCTCTTCCAAAAAGAGTTCTTAATTCAACCCTTAGCCTTACAAAGAACCTTTGATGAACCCTGTCTTCAAAAAAAGTGTTCTTCAGAAGCAAGTGGTTCTGGATCAGCTCTTCAGGAAGAACCCTTATTTCTAAGAGTGTAGTGAGTGCAGTGGTTGTGTAGTGAGAAGAGACTCGAGGTCAAAAAGTCTTGAAGACAGATTAAAAATAGGCTGGTTTCTGGTGGATGTCATGGTCATGATTATGAGCGGGGTCATGATCTGGCCAGTGGGCAGGGCACCGGGAAGGTACAAAGATGCCATTGTCAGAGCGGTGTCATGCCTGGAGGGGAACTGACCCTGTATACTTTATTTGCTTTGGTCCGGCATGTTTTATAGCTCAACAATCTTGTGAGTAAATGCTCAAAGAAAGCGCGTTTTCCCCAGACATTTAAGAGCATTCAAAGTCAAGTCTCTATTTATCTCTTTTCCTTCTCCTCTGTTGCCATCCGTCCCTCTTCATTCAGCCTCAAGGTAAAAAGACTCTTCTCTGCTGCGGAGGAATGTAATAATACCGGTTCTTTTTGGTCAGGATATTGTGTCTGTCTCCCTGGGTTTAAATTGCTCCCGGAAAGGCACTTCAGAGGCCACCACAGTGTTGTCTCTGAAAGAGAGCCAGATGTTGACTTCGTCCCCAGAGGGTCTGCATGACTTTTTTTTCCCCTGCTCACCTCCTTCATTCCTCTGTAACATCCACCACTTACCCGGTTTTTACAAGGCAGTTAGTGAGCAAAGAAGAAGAAAGACGGAGAGAGAAGGGGATGGGGCAAGAGAAAGGTGGTGCTCACAGATATAATGCTTGGCTGGAGTTGTAAAGCCCTCGCATTTCAGATGCCTCGACTGAACTTTTGATTTCTCGCCCTATCTCCTCACCTCCCTCCCACCTCCCCTCCTTCCTAAGCCTCAGAATTGGAAGTTGCCACGGCAGCACAACTGTCAGCACATGTCATGGAGGGGCGAGGGCCCAATGTGATGCGAAGTGACAGGGTTTTATTTGAAAATCCTGTTCAGATCGGACACTGAGACTCACAAGGCTTCCTTTTTTTCCCCCGCCTGTGTTTGTGCAGATTTCAACAGAGGCTGGGAAAGAAAAAGAAAGGAAAGAGTTAAGAGAAATGAGATGGAAGAAATTAAATTTAGAAAATACCACATAAAAATAAATGGAAAGCAGCAAAAGGGATGTCATATTTGCCTCTTATGCTGCAGAGAAAAGATACAGAGGCAAAATACTCTACTCTCATGTACAGTTACAGGAGGAACTTATAAAAATGATTCGATTAAAGTTCTTTCATCTTCTTTTCTAGCACATCAACAATGACCACATCCATGGGGAGAAGAAGGAGTTTGTGTGCCGGTGGGAGGAATGCTCTCGAGAGCAGAAGCCCTTCAAGGCACAGTACATGCTGGTGGTCCACATGCGCAGGCATACTGGGGAAAAGCCCCACAAGTGCACAGTAAGTATACCGCTGTTTCCTCGTTTGACTTCATTTATTTGCAGACAAAATGCTGTTTTACATGTGACCATGAATTACAAGATCCAGGCTGATGTCCTCTTCTTCTTCTCTCTCTTTTTTTCTTGCAGTTTGAGGGCTGTGCCAAGGCCTACTCCCGTCTGGAAAACCTGAAGACTCACTTACGTTCCCACACTGGAGAGAAACCTTATGTGTGCGAACACGAAGGCTGCAACAAGGCCTTTTCCAACGCCTCTGATCGGGCGAAACATCAGAATCGCACACACTCAAATGAGGTACTGACAAACATAATTTCAGACTAGAGATTTCATTTTCAGTTAATTTTGCTTTCAATACCCTGTTGCCCAGTTCATTTTTAAGGAAAAACACTAAATATTGTGAAATAGAAGAGGCACCTGTTGTCCTTATGTCTACCACACTAGTCAGCCTTTCAACGAGGTTGTCTGACAATTTCTGTTGGATGGAGAGGCCAAACTACAACATGTTTGTAGTGTCCACAGCTGTCTATGTTCTCGACCATTTAAGAGTATATTCAGGCCTTGATGGAGATGGTGGATAAGGAGGCTCTTAGTGTGGAGCTAGACTCGTCAGTCTGTAAAGAGAGATTAGGACAATCTCCCAGCTTTCATTGCTAAAACAATTATAGCTGCGCTGCAGAACCAATTCAAAGTCTTCAGGGTGGCCTTTCATTTTGGGGCGATGACATGCAGAAGTTGTGTGCCTAACATTGAAGAGAATGTGGTGCAAAGTGTCGTGTTCAGCGAGGCATGTCCTTGAAAAAAATGTAAGGGGCGTAGGCTTGTTAGCAGCTGTTCTTGCCGGTATTCAAAACAACGATTTTGCATTTAGAAATGCCCAGACGATTGGTAGGCAGATCTCTGATCGTCTGGTTTTGTGAGAATAGTGAGGAGGACCCTGGACTGCATTTCCCAGTTAGCACTGTTGAAGTGACAGGTAGTTGTGATGTAGCCTATGTTCATGAGAGCTGTCCAGCAATTCGTGGTCATAGCTAGCTTGTCTGCCCCGGCTAACTTGACTTTTGGCTCATCTTTCTTCATCTTAAAGTGTTTTTCAGTGCTTTTAGTCACACTCTCTTTTGCAGTCTCTATGGCATAATATACTCAGGCTTGAGGAACTGAACGAACGTTAGCTCTTTGTATCCCTTTCCCTCTACCTCAGTGATTGGAAGCATAACATCAGCATGAACAGACATAAATTCTTTGGCTGCAGTCTCTGGTATCTTCACACATGGTAGCTTAATGTGGCACAGCACAGTGATAGTACTACTACTTAACTGAGGAGCTGTATCATGCAATTTACATTTGACTTGATTGCTTTCTGGAGGAAAAGTTCCCACATCGAGCTTCATTTTTTACCTCAGACTGCTAGCTAGTGAAGCCATTGTGGATTGCTTGAATGCAAATTGACCGTTCCTAAAATCACTCCAAAATATTCTTGTGATTAACACTTAACTGTTGACATCTCTATTTCAGATAGTTACACTCCGTTGTGACTCTTTACTGCTCAAATATGGTGTTTACAAGCAACATGTTTCTCACAGCTCATCTTTCTCCCTTCCTTTTTAGAAACCGTATGTGTGTAAAATCCCAGGCTGCACCAAACGTTACACGGACCCCAGCTCCTTACGTAAGCACGTGAAAACAGTGCACGGGCCGGAGGCACATGTCACCAAGAAACAGCGCGGAGATTACCCGCGCCCTCCGCCCCAACCGCGGGAGCCTGGGGGCAACGGCCAGGGCCGGTCACCGGGGCAACTGCCCCTGGGTGGGTACACGGACCAAAGGGAGTACAACCATGCTACCTCAAAACAGGATGAATGTCTGCAGGTCAAGTCCATCAAGACAGAGAAGCCCATGGTGAGACTTAATTGAAGGTTTTTTTTTTAATCAATCACACCTTCGACTTTATTTTCATTCTTTCCTAATACATTTGATACTAATTCCTTTACTTAAACATAATTTAAACATCTAGTATTTAGATTTTTGAGTGATCTAACATTTAATTGGGGGCATGCACATTTAACACTGAAGTCTTCTAATGAGCAAACCTTTTCTTCTATCCAATGCTTCGGCATTTCTCTCCTTCCCTTTCTAAGGACAGTGGGTAATCAGGTGAGATGGGTGTCCCTTCATACTGCATTTGTAAAGTATTCTCTCCAAGACTCACCTTTTCCTTTCTTGCTCATCGTTTTACTGTCTGTTAGACATTTTCTCATCCCGTCACAACTGCTTGACTTGATTTTCACCCAAAACACGCCAGATTTGTTCTCATTGTCGGTTCTCTCATCCCTCACGTTCATAAAAAGATTATTCTTCTCATTTCATCGTACAACACGTTGAAGAGTGCCAGTGTTATGCACCAAAGGCATTTTTCTCTGAGCGATGCCGATGCTTTTGGTCAGAACTGCGAGGGCATTGAAAGTAAGCCTGATACTGCCCAGGGCTCCATTGTGCAGCCAAATTCATTCACACAGTAAACAACAGGATGAATACCCTCTAAACACTGTTGACACTGGATGCCAAAAAGAGTAATTCCAATTTTCCTCAGTGCTACATAGTTCCTAAAATTCAGTAAACAACCTAATTAGGCACTAGCTATTCTCACAAGAGGCCTTTATCCTATTTGCCTATCCTCTGAAAACAACCCAAAACATGATTTCTCTTTTAAAACTTTTTTTTGTGGGGGTGTCCCAATTGGGTCACAGGGGGAGGCATTACTCATGCCCCAATAATGTACAAAACATTGTCTTCCAAACAACTTTTTTAAATAAAAGAATAAATGAGGATGTCGGTTCTGTTATTTGAGGAACCAGCTCAAACTGCAATGATTATGCAAGATGATTATATGAACACATCATCATTTTTGAATAATTGACCCTCACAAAGTCCCATCCAATTTTGATCTGTGCTCCAATAATACCCGCGAGAGTGATCATTTTAACCAAACCGTGATCTTTCCCAAACTCTAACCAAGTGTTTCCAAACCCTACTCAGATTTTAGCCACAGCGTTGTCACGCTATAAAACATAATTAGTTTGTATACAGTGCACAGCAAAAAAAAAAAAACGTACAAATCTCGCAAGAGTTTCGCAAATGTAGTGCTCTCTTCTAGACATGACCATAGAACCTTGGTCATCTTTCTCCTTCCTGTTTCCTGTGCTTAGATATACTATGTGCTAGGCTCATCTATGTTGAAAAGAAAACAGAATTTTGAAGATGGTTATAAGATGTTGCTGCAGCACTTGTAAAAGTGATATATAATTTATATATATATAGTCAGATCATAAGTTAGCTAAGGTTAGCAAACAATAGCTAACTAACTAGCTGATAATTGATGTAGATTAGAGAGCAACTGATGTATAATGACTAGTTTTGATTTATACATTTATACTAACTAACTAGTTAATCTACACCAATCGTTAGCTATCGCTAGTTAGTTTTCTTTTTAACATAAACAGGTTTAGCACATAGCATATCTGAGTGCAGGAAACAGGATAGGAGAAAGTTGACCGAGGTTCCAAAAGGGGCGGGACTTAGGAAGGTCAGTTATCACTGTCTTATGTATGAATGCATCCTTCAAACATTGTATCATTGTTTGTGACATATGACACTGTATGTTCCTGTCTGTTCCCTGAAATAAACTTGATAATCACCTGCTTTTCTTTCCTCCCTTCTCTCAATCCTTTCTTCTTCCCTGGTTTGTGCCTGTCAGACGTCTCAGCCAAGCCCTGGCGGTCAGTCTACATGCAGCAGTGACCAGTCCCCCATCAGCACCTATCCCAGCAGTGGAGTCCAGCTTGCTGTGAGCGCCGGACGCTCGCCAGGGGAGGGGCTGGAGGAGAACGAGGAGAAAGAGGAAAACGAAGAGGAGGCGGACGAGGAGTGTGAGGGTGAGCCGGCCCCCATCATGGACTCCACAGTCTCCACGGCAACCACGGCCATGCTGACCCTGCAGGCGAGGCGAAGTGTTGGCCGCCCCCTGCGCTGGATGGAGCACATCAAGATGGAGAGGCTGAAGCAGGTGAATGGAGCGCTGCCCAGGCTGGGGCCCCTGTCCCCTACACCGCCCCCAAAAGCTTCCACACTACCCAACATCCTGGGGAAGGGTAAGATGAACTTTTAAAATGTTTTAAAGGTTTACTTTGTTTAGAAATTTGAGGTCTAAGTGGGTATGAGAAACTTTTTCTAACCCCCTGTCTCAACCACGAGCAAGTCAGATGCATTTTTCGCTTATACGTCTCATGCAGCAGAAACACGCTCATTTTAATTTGTGCAGCTGTCTACACCAGCTCTGTGCATCTTGCATCACAGCTGGGTCGCACTGACATAAATACAATCTTCAAGGCACATAAATGGGAGGTTGATGCCTGATAAAAAGGCACTGAATAAGCATATTTATCTACATTTTGCAACCCAGGCAGAGCAGAGTGTGCTCTTGAGCCAGAGAGCAGCTCATTCTGCACCGATTTGTAATTCCACTGACTCTCTCTCCATTTTACCCAGCTTCCTCTGCTGTGTCATGTGCAAACTGTAACCTTCACTGTACATTTACTGCCACAAGACAAATTCCTTGCACTATGTGCACACACACTGTTTACTTATACCACAATCATATGCATTGCGTTGACTGAAAAATGGATTAGGAATATTCACACAGATCAAAGGAAAACTGCACACTACACAGAAAGTTCAGTATAGCATGAACACTGTTGTCAAACAAGCAACATGCTGACATCTTGTTTGTGGTCTAGATATGGGGTTGTTTGATTATTGATTGCTGTTTTGAATGTTTTTCCAAAGTGTTCTTGGAGAAAGTGTCTCCAAAGTATCCTTATTTTGTCAGGTATTTGAGCTCATATAGACATTTTACAGTTAAAAAGCACCTGTACCAGAATTTACACATCACCACAAATATGTGTACAAATCATGCTGTGAGAAGTAAATTATCCTAAACTCCATCTTGCCCATTTTGGCTGAAGCATTCAGGCAAAACAAATGCTTAAAATTTACTGTTCCGCTGGAAATGGCATCAAACCATATCAAGCCGTTCATCATATCTGAGAAAATAGCATGTAACAATGTTTCATGGCCAAATGCTGCTTGGCAACATCTCTTTGAGGGATCTCTCCACATTTCCGCTTCACTTATTTGGCTGTTTCTCTCTCATCCTCCTGTAATATCCCTTTAATCACATCCTTGTTCTCTTTATCGGTGTCCAAACTTTCTTCATCCCTTTTTCTCTGTTTGTGTTTCTCCCCAGGATCCTGTCTGGGCAGGCAGTGGGGGGTGTCTGCTCCTCAGCCACCTGCTCATGCTGAGCTGGGCAGCACAGAGCTAACAGTGCTTAATTTGCTCCGAGACCGGCGTGACAGCAGCGGTAGCGCTACTAGTTCAGCCTACCTGAGCAGCAGTCGGCGCTCCTCAGGCATCTCCCCCTGCTTCTCCAGTCGACGCTCCAGCCAGGCTTCCCAGAGTGAGGGTACAATGGCAGCCACCCACCACCGCCGCCTCCACAACCTTAGCTCCACTGACTCTTACGACCCCATCTCCACTGATGCCTCCCGCCGGTCCAGCGAGGCAAGCCAGTATGGAGGTGGGGCAGGAGGAGGGGGTGGAGGGATGCTCTCAGGTGGGGGCTGTGGAGGCGTGGGAGGAGTTGGTATAGGAGGTGGAGGGGGGTCACGGGGGATGCTCAATTTAACCCCAGCACAACACTACCACCTGAAAGCAAAGTATGCAGCAGCAATTGGCGGCCCACCTCCCACACCTCTACCAAACATGGAGCGCATAAGCTTGAAGACTCGCATGGCCATGATGGATGAGGGTGGTAGCAACCACTCTTTGCCACCTCTAGTCAGGCCACATCGCTGCAGTGATGCCACCAACGGGTACACCAATGGGTATGTGGGGCATGCAGGTTACAGGAGGAGGGTCCTCTATCCAGGCGAGGGACCACTGAACGGAAACCGGAGGGCCAGTGACCCAGTGAGGACGCAGGCTCCTGATATGTGCAGTCTGCCCCCAGTGCAACGCTTCAACAGCCTTAACAACCTCCACCCTCTTCCACCTCTGTCTCATCATTCTACACCTGAAAGTCGCAACTTTAGCCTACAGAACTACACACGCTCAGAGGGCAACCTGCAGAGAGGCCTGCAGCACTCGCCGTGCACCCCTAGCATCGCAGAACATGCAGCCTTAGAAGCCCTGGCCATGGAGGATGATGGGGAGGCTGGCCTGTTACTTGGGGATGAGGATATGCTACCAGACGACCTGGTACAGTATCTCCACTCCCAGGTTCAGGTGGATGGTGGCTCCTACATGCACAATGAGGACCAAATAGCTTCTAGCCAAAGGGACACCTCCCATCCATCTATGGAGGAGCTAGAGCAGATCCAGTCTTCAGGGTTGAATATGGCCTTCCCTGGGTCCCACAGTCTACAGCACCACCAGATAGTGGAGCGCAAGAGCCCTAGTAAGCTTCCCATCCAGTGGAATGAAGTGAGCTCCGGGAGCGCTGACAGGTCTCCTCAGAGGGAACAAAACCACCAGACACAGTGTGGAAGGTGGTCGGGCTCAGAACATGGACCCGTATCTGCACCTTTTGGCAGGTTTGGAAACATGGTGGTTCAGCAGCAAGTGCCCCTTGATTATCAGAACAGTTGTGCCCAGGCTAATCAGTCTCAAAGTGCTTGCTGTGTCAACCCTGTAGTGAAGCTGGAGGCACTGCCTAACTCCTGCATGGAGATGAGAAGTCACAACTCAACAAACACCTTTGGAAGGCCAAACTTCTCGCAGATCGTTGATGGGCCTCTTCCGCAGAGCTTGAAACAGCAGGTCTCCAACGGGCAAAAACAGAGCCACTTCCAGCAGAACCACAACAGTAGCACCTCTTGCCAAGTTGGAAACAACGTTGTCCTTAGCAGGGTCTCTATGGACAACCTACCCAGCCTCTCCCAGGGAACTGCTCTTCATCACAATCGGCAGGTCCATGCCCCTCGCCCACCGATCAGTAGTTACAGGAACTTGGTCAGGACCCAGCAGTACCTCAATTCCGAGAACTCCAGTGAAATCCAGGCTAGTCTCAACCAGCAGAGAAGTGGGGACCACTGTTCCCTTGCGCATCAGGTATCTGGGCTGAAACTGGAGGCCCCAGACCATGGATACTTAGAGCAGGGCTTTGATGACTGCCTCTCTTATGAACCAGCAGATCACAAGGCCTCCTCGTTCCCTGTCCTGGAGGACCAGTGCTTACTGGACTCCATGGCTGAGTCTGTGGGACAAGGTGGTGGCGGTGGCAGCGGGAGCTCGGTTGCCCTTCTCTCCCCTGGTGCAGATCAGGTGACCAGCACAGTGGACGGCAATGTGCCCGTTGTATTAGACGAGGGCGCAAGTCTGGACTTCGGTGCCATGCTGGAGGACGGCTTCGACCAGGGTAGCCTGGTCTCGGGGGTGTTGAGTCCCTCCATCTTCCAGGGTCTGTCCAGGACTTCATCACGTCTGACCACCCCTCGAGCATCCGCGGCCTTCCACAGCGTGGCCCCTGGCCTGAACAACATGGCGATCGGAGACATGAGCTCTCTCCTCACCACACTCGCTGAGGAGAGCAAGTTCCTGGCTATCATGCAGTAGCTGCCCTCTCTCTCTCAGCTTTCTCCTCCCTTAGGAAAAATGGAAACAAGGAAGAAGAGAAAAACTCTGGTGTATGTGAAGATTAAGACCAAAGTGGCAATTATGAGAACTATATTGTGTACTTAAAAGTGTTGTGGAACAGGCAGTTGCCAATTTATTTTGTAAAAAAAAAAAGTCATCCCACGCAGGAATGGGATGTGTCAAAATTATGTACAGATAAATAGTTATATTCCTTTTCTGGAATGTAGGCTATTTTTGGAAGCTCTTCTCTTTGTATTACTATGTGATGGTGAGCAAAAGCTCACGTCTTAAAAACAGTATTCTGTGTATTGTCACTGTTTTTGCTGTACACACTGATGGTAAAAATGCATGTATTCAAGGTTAAACATGAACACTGTCTATATAAGTACATAGACTAGCCCATGTGCCAAGTATCAACCGTTCTGATCGCACAGGTACCAAGCCGCTAAATCCATTCTTACTACAGCAGGTCAGACACGGGTCATGAATTGAAAAGGCCCTGACGATAACTTTATATATCATAGGTTTTAATAAGTGGTGTATTTACATTTGTTGTCATTTTGTTTGTGTTACTTTTGTGAATCTGTAAATGTTTCAGTGCTTCTACCAAGTTTTACCAAGTGGTGTTTTTGTCAAGAGTAACTGCGGTATGGTATCGAGTCCAAAAAAAAGAAAAGGACACATCACTGTAGATAGTCGTCTACTTGATATCTAAATGGCTCGATTTAGTTAGTCTGCTAAGGTACTCACAAGTGTATATAACAGTGTTTTTATATTCTGTTTGTGATAATCTTGATTATTGACGTCGGATTGCACGGTTGCTCGGAGCTGATACGAACGTGGACATTTTCTCCTTGATGATCAAAGGTCCCATTTGGTGCTTTACGTATGCTTACATAAATAGATATGAGTATGTCATGTTTTTGAATCTGTCTTAATGACCAGCAGTGGTCCACAGCACATGGACTTCCCTCTCACGATGATAAATGCTGTAAAGTGACGTGTTTTGTTTCATAGGAAATCATCTGTATTGTTTTCTCCAAAGCTCTTAAATTCAGAATGTGTACTGCCATCAAGTATTGCAGTGACTTTGTCAACAGTGTTAGTATTGCCTTGCAGTCTTATGTGACTGAACACAGAATATTGAGTAGTTTACCTTTTATTCAGCGTCAAAGCAATGAGGTACAAACTGTTTTGTTGTTCTTTGGTACTTTTGTCATTTTTGTAGCTGTGCATTGATGGTGTTTTCGTTTTCTTTTCTTTTGTTTTTTTTCTCCAAAAAAGTAGAAATCATTTCCTTTGAAGGAGGGAAATTACATTGAGGTATGTGCCTTATAAGTATCTGCCTGTCGGTAAAGAGAAAGATCACTGCCAATCTTCCATTGTGAATTATGAAAAAAAAATTAAAGATAAACATTTAAAGTGTCTTGTGAGACCTGAAAAAAAGATAAAATGACAGAACATTTATATAAGAAAAAGTCTGAATATCAGAAAAGTTAAGATTTGCGAAATGCATTCTACTTTTCTTTGATTTTTTTTTTTTTTTTTTTTTTTTTTTTTTTTTTTTTTAAGTTTTCACATTTATTGTGCTCTTTTATATATAATGTGTAAATACAATACTCTTTCTGTAGGTTTAGCAGAGGAAATGGGGGGAGTATCCTGGGGCCAATAAAGAATTGACTTTGAAAGCAGGGATTCCCAGGCCCTGGGTAGAGGCCAGACAGATCTGGCTCGGAGCGGAGCTTCAAGGGCCCAGCACTGCCCCTCCGCCAGAAGAGCCACTTTGCTCTTTTATAACTGACTACAAATGTTTGTATGGTTTTAATAAAAATGGAAATTATATTTTAAGTCTCTTCTCTTCTTTTACATGCTGGGCTTGATAATATATTAAATGTATTGGTTTGAATGATGTGTTTGTTTCTGTGGAGACAACAACCCAGGATAGAGGATAAGTAGAATAACTACTTCCTTTGCATGTATGCACACACTCTCTGTATATTACTATAAATCAAACCACAGCCAAAGAAGCTTGTTAAACTCAACAATGCCTATAAATACACTTTTGACATACAGCATTTCCATTATATGCTACTTCATATTTACTCCACTACATTTTAGAGGTAAGTTTACTTGTTACTCCACTACATTTATTTTACACTTAAAGTTACTAGTTACATTTTGTATTAAAAAAAAACATACAATATACTTATACAGGGTTTCTGCAGGTTTCAGCAAGTTCTCTTTAAGACCATTATGAATGCAAATTAAGACCTGTTTGGCAACTACCATCACTCAGTACTAAATTAACCAGTGATGCTAACCAAGTAAGAGCTAAAATATGTAAAGAATTAACTTGCTGCAGTAAATAAAACTAATAATATTTCACAACTATAGAAATGTTAATGTTGCATGTTAATCTCTACTCAGTGCAGAATTAATCAGTAATGCTAACCAAGTAAGAGGTAAAACAAGCAAAGAGTTAACTTGCTGTATGAGCTGACAAACATAAATGCTAGCAGCTAATAATGCTAATAATTAGCGCAGCACATAGGATATGTTTATACAGGGTTTCTGCAAGTTTCAGCATGTTAAATTTAAAACATTTTTAAGACCACAAATGCAATTTAAGAACTATTTCACAGCATGAAAAATGTTTGAATTGATTATTAATTGACTTACATTAATGCTAGCAGCTAATTAAGCTAATTTTTTTTAAACTACAAAACTGTTTATGTTAAATATTTCCTTTTTTTGTTCAGTGTAGATGCACTGAATTAAAGTGTGAACCCAAACATTTCACAGTTAAGTTTTTTTTCTTTCTTTTTTTTTTTCTTTACAATTTGGTCTTAATTTACTGTTTGTTTAGTATGGTTTGATGCTCTTTCCTGCTGGATTAACGTTAGCTTAGCTCATTAGATACACAACAGGGACAGAAACAGTTTTTCAGCTAAAACAACAACAGCACTGAACCAAAATATCTCACACCTGAGTGATGACTTTTTGTCAGATTTGAGGGCTCCTCCAGCCTCTGGGGTTGAGAAGCCTTCTTGATTTTAAGAAGTCTGAGAAAACGAAAAGTCTTAACCTCAACAGAGACGATTTAAAAACACTTTTTAGGTTCTTTAAGAGACTGTGTCTGATGTCTGGGTGATAATTTAACATTCTTAAATTAATCCACATTAAGCTTCTCATGTTCAAATAAATGATGTCGAGTTAAATTATTGCTTAAAACCTGATTCAAAAGATTTTGTTTAAAAACAAAAACATTTGACTCGAAAAATGTATTCAGTAGGCCTACATGTCAGCATTTCATTGCATTTCTGCAACGAAATACAATGAAATATTTAAGATATAAACTTACAGGATAAGTACATGGTGAAGATCTGAACACAAACTACGTTCACAGTCTTCAGTCTCTACAGCTATGTGGTTAAAACAACTGAAGAGGTTATAGAACAGTGGCCAAGTGTCAGAGAGAAGAAAACACTGAATTTGTCAAAAAAGGAGCAGCCTAGTAAGTATGTATGATTATTATAAATAAAAAAAATACATAACACAGACAGAGATTGTATAAAATGTTCCTAAAACTCCCATGAAAAGAAAAAAATCTTATCTCTGCTCCAAGAAATAATCTGCTCAAAATTCATCCAAATCACTCATTTCAAACAAACCTCCTGGAAGTTATTATGTTCACTATTCGGGTTAATTGTACAGTTGATCAGTTATTCTTATATATTAAATATAATATGAAATATCAATAAAATATGTCACTTAGGCAGGGTGCGTCCCTTAAGGACAAAGGTTGGGAACCATTGTTTTATAATAATAAAACACTGTGAAAGGAGCAATTCGGCCTAATCAGTCCTTTTAATTTTGATACTTTAGGTACATTTTGCTGATAATACTTTTACTTAACAGTTTGAATTCAGTATTTTTATTTGTAACAGTGTTTTTAGACTAGAGTATTTCTACTTTTAAAAAAATCTTGCAATGCAACAATTAATCTAATAATTGATTAGTTGTCAACTATTAAAGTAATCACCAACCATTTTCATTGTGACTTAATCAGTTTGAGTCATTTTTAAAGAAAAATACCTTAAAATTCTCTGATTCCAGCTACTTAAATGTGAATATTTTCTGGTTTCTTTACTCCTCTATGACAGTAAAATGACAAACAAGACATGTGAGATCATCATCTTAGGCTTTGGAAAAGAGTGATCAGCAGTTTTCACCATTTCTAACGTATTCTAGACCAAAACCTACTCGATTAATTGAGAAAATAATCAACAGAATTGAACATGATCAGTGTTTTATCTGAACAGTCCAAAACCCAAATATAAAATATAGCAAATCCTTATATTTTAAAGCTGGAACTAGGAAAATTACTTACTTATTATTGTATTTTCAAATATTTTAAATGGCTGTTTAACAGCTATGTTAAATGTATTTTACTCTTAATGATTATGAAACCAAACTCAATCAAATTTCAGCATGAGTGCCAGTGAGAACCACTGTATAAACTGTGACAATAAAATCAATATTTAGCCTGATGTTACTTTAGATTTTTGTTTGGCAATAAGCTCGTCTCATTAAAAAATAAAATTTACACCAAGTTTCAGGATCAGTACCATCATTCATGGAGAATATCTAGTGCTTCTGATGCCCTCTTCTGATCATCACATGAAATTACACTTGCATTTTAAGGTGTGAATTTTAACCTCATAAATTTGATGGCCTGGATATAAATGACTTGTTTGGTTACATATTGACATTAAAAGCAGTCAAGCCGTCGTCGGCCTGTGTTGAGATTAAAGCCGGTAGGTGTTAGTGTCCCGGCTCATTCACACGGACATCTTTACCGGTCGTTATTCCACTGTAGTCCGCATGTATTTACAGACCCTTTAAAGGCCGACGGCCCATCAGCTCATCATCAGAAGCCCTTTTAGTGTGAGCACAGAGCTGTCTCTTATACACATCTAGATGTGTATAAGAGACAGATTATATATATTATCACACCTGTGAGTGCTCATTTGCAGGCGAATCTAAAGAAGCTACAGATGAAACGCAATGTTCGCTCCTAACAAACACAGCAGAGTCATTTCAGTGAGCTGTGATTTATTCTGATCATCCGAGATGTTTCTGCGACCGACCGGCACCTGATCGCAAAAGCTGGCAGTGCAGGAGGAGTTCTGTTCACTGTGATAGTATATACTTGGTATTAAAAATTGGAGGATGTTAATTTTCATCAGGTGAAAATGTACTGTAGAGGTAAGAAGGAAGACCTTACCCTTTCTGTCACTTTATCTACTTCAATGTACAGGAAGTTCAAATTCTGATCGAAGTGCTGGTCTTTGAACAAGCCTTTACGGATCATCTGAGGAAAGAAAAGCACGACATTGCATCAGCCATAACGTCTTGAACGCTGCATGGATGAGAAGACGTCTCATTTCATCTAGGAAAGGGAAACAATAACTGAAGGAACTGAAATGATATGATGCAATCTTACCTTGTTGGGCATCTTGCCCTTGAGGTCCATAGCGAGTTTGATCATGTGATTGTTAGAAGAACCAGGAAACAGGATTTTGCCAGTGTACAGCTCATATAAAGTGCAGCCAACGGACCACATGTCAATCCCATAGTCGTAAGGCTTTCCTATGACTGAGACAGAACAGAAACCATGAGCAAGGTCCAGTGTGGAATGCGGCTGATACATGGTGAGATTAATGATTAATACAAATAAACTCACTGATTTCTGGAGCTCTGTAGAATCTGCTGACCAGGTACGGTGTGATGTCATTGTCAGCAACATGAGATGCAGAACCAAAGTCACACAGCTTCAAAATGGTTTTCGACTCATTCACCTTTCAAAGACAAATATAAATGAGTACACACCGAGGTTATTATAGTTAACACAAATTGATTGACAATTGATTAAATGTTTTGAGTCAGCTTATTTTAGGGCGTCATCTTGGAATTTGGTCTGCATTTTTCACAGTTTTCTGACATTTTATAGACCAAACAACTAATCGATTAATCGAGAAAAGACTAATCATTTATGAAAATAATTGTTAGTTGCAATCCTTGTATTGTAATACCTATTCTGAACTTCTTAAATCTTTCCCCTAACAAATAACCCCCATATTATAATAATAAAATAAATAAATAAATAAAACCAACACCGAAACTAATAAAAACTAACTTTAAAATAGAAGTTTTTTAACAATGAAAGCTAAACTACTGAACAACTGAATTGAAACAAAAATTTAAAACAAAATAAAAACTAAAGAAATGTGCAAATTTTTCATCTGTCTAAAACATCAGTTAACTTGATTTAAAGTTTAAGTGACCAGCGTACCAGGATGTTGTCTGGCTTGATGTCAGCATGGAGGATGTTACATCGTTTGAGCAGCTTGAGGGCCAAGAAGAGCTGCTGACTGTAGGAGCGCACGGCCTTGATGTGGAGCCCGACGTCTTTACCATATTTCTTCAACACCTCTCGCAAATTCATACTACGGATGAGAATACAACAGGTGGTTAAGAAGCGAGGTCGTCACAAAAACCCTTCACACAGCAGAGGATGCACACCAGTAGAGGCATTAAACGACATGAACCCACACAGTGGTGAGTTTCACCACTTTTCCCCTCACAAATTGCCTGTTGTCTATTAAAAACAGGCATTTTGGGTTGAATCATAATCAGACAATTTTCAAAACTTTCCCTTCATATGATTCCTTTAAGACTTTTTTTCCTCATTCAGAACATATTGAGGACACAAAATCTGTTGAGTTTGTTTATGTTGACCCTCACTTTTGGCTAAAATGCTTGGACAACATATCTCAAATGATTAGAAGAAAGATCTACTATTTTGTTTTTTGTTTTTAGTACCTGAGAGGCTCAAACACCAGACAAAGATGCTGTTTGTGGTAGAAGTGCCTGAAGAGGCGAAGGCAGTGAAACTTGTCATCAGGATCTGCATCATTCAGCTTCTTGAGGAATTCTAACTCTTTCAACCCCGTCTTCTGCCTGTTGACCAAAGAATTGTACATGTTGTTGTTCAGGATACAAGCAGGACATTAATCGAATAGTTTAACAAATAAATATAATGGCACAAAATAATTGATAATAATTCATTTTTTGACATTCATGGAGAAATATTTAGTTCCTATATAAAAAGGTTTGACTCACATGAGCTCATTGTTTCGGATGATCTTGACTGCCACCTCCTGGCCGGCCCTGGCAGTGTCTCTGGCTCTGATCACATTACTGAATACACCCTGGCCAGTGTAGCCGTACACATCATAGCGCTTGTCCAGTGTCTCCCCAATGTTCACCCCTAAATAAACACAGTCAAACTTGTTAATAGCAGGAAGTCTGTTACTCCACTTAAAAAAGCAAACAGATGTAGATGT
>JAJHUR010089358.1:19265-40202 GCA_027495735.1 Lutjanus campechanus
AAAAAACAAACACAGGGTGAGTTTCTAGTCGTCGTCCATGTTGTAAAACAGAATATCTGGAACATGTGTTTGATTCACATACTCTGCAGAGCTCAAAATATGCTGCAGGTGGCACAGACAGCCAGGCTTTGGATTACAAGCCAGCAACTGAATGAACACATGACAAAAAGAAACAAAATTAAAATCCCTGCACCACACAACTCTGCATTTCTCACACAAATCAAACCAGTTTAGTTTCGCATAGACCGGTGTTCTTTGGTCAGTCTATGACATAACAGTGTGAAACACGCCACGAAAAAATGTCAAATCATTCTGAACTGCAGGGAAGTGCAAATATTAATGCACTTTTAGAGTTCAGTGAATTTAGAGGCAGGGCAAAAATGACACCAATCAGCTTTTACCTTTGTAAAATTGGACTTCCTCCATATCTGCAAACCTGACCATGAAAGAACTGAAAAAAACAGTGTTGTCAGAACAACTGCCATTTTGCTTCCTATGAAAATCAACAGGGTTTCATCATGTTCAATTTAAGATTTTAATACACTTTTAAGACTATTATAAACACAATTTAAGACCTATTTCACTTTAATATTTATAAGTATGTTAATGTATCTCTTATCAATTAATATTAATTCATGAAACCTTCATGAAATCTGCCAATCCAAATCAAGTAATGCAAGATGTCCTTTCCACACTTAAAGGAAGTGTTTCTGGCTCCATGTTGATTTTGTTTTGTAGCGTGATCAATACAATTTTTTTCCCATTAACACATTTTAAAGTGAGAGTGAAGTTAATGCAACTTTATAAAAGTATAAGAGCTGTCAAAATCGTATTTAAGTTTTGTGACACTTTAAAGTCTAAGATTCAAATGATTGGATTTTAAACTTTTTAAAGGACCTGTGGAAACCTGATCAAAGACAAAAAATACTGAGAAGAGGCTACTCAGAAGTGATTGCCGTCTGACAGCTTTTAGCTGTTCAGAATATGTTATCCTCCTCTGATATCCATGTTCACATAAGGCTGCTCTTTAGTGATGGAGGTGAGCAGAACCATCTTTTCAACAGCTACATTTCAAAAGTTTGAGCGAGGGCCATGGGCGGACGGAGGACAGGCTGCAATGTTCTGCAATTACCTGGGTCAGGCCAACTCTATTCAGCCAGAGAACATGCAGAGCTACTTTTGTGTTTGACCTCTTACTCATCCCATTTTAACTAAGATTTCAAGCCTTACATGATGTCTTCTTGACAAATAGTGTGATAACACTTCCGGCCAGCAGATATGGAGGAACAAGCATTGATTGGTAACAGTGAGAGAAACAATGTCGGCCACATGAGGAGGCACCACTTCTGAGAGGTGTTTGGGAAAATGACTGACCTGTGTAGGTGCCAACTTGCACTTACTTACAACAATATCTATGTATACAGAGAGATTTTTTATATTTTTGCATCCTGTCACAAGCCTCCACAAATATTTTTAGAGAAATTAATTGCATGTTGTCACTCGCAGTTAACCACGGTGTGGTTCATTCAGTTGTCCTTGTATGCCAACAGATGTGAACCTTTTTTCAGCAGGACATTACCGTCTTTCTCCTGGGCGATGAGGTTGTGCTTGGCTTTGATGCTGGCCTCGAAGGTGTTGAGGTTCTCGCGTTCGTACTCCTTGACATCTGCGGCTACTCGCTCCAAGATGTCATCAGGTGAGGGTGAACGGCTGCGTGTGCTGCTCTGAGGGCTGCTGGGCTCCGACACCATGTTGGTGTCCTCATTCACAATCTTGTATTTCTGTACGATGGGAATTGTGCGACCATGAGAACACAGCTCAAACATTGTTAAATCATGGACATTGGTGTGTTATTTGTTTCCATGAAGACCCTAGATTCTCAAACTGTGGTACGTGCACCAGTGGTGGTACGTGAAAAGAAATGTCAAATATTTTTGAAAATCTAAAGTAGTTACTTTAAAACATATAATTTAAAAATACAACAAACTTTCAAATGAAAATACATCAAATGTGAGATCACTGAACTGCAATTTAAAATAAGTTCTATCTGTCCTCTGTTTTTGTTTTAATATCAGCCTGATAACTGGTAGTTACAAGCTAAACTGTGCTGGTAAGATAGTAAGAGGTGAGTGAAAATAGATGGTGCAAAAACACTGCAATCATGGCTCCAAACATGAACAATTAAGAGGAGAAATGCAGACCAGGAGGAGGATATTTCGAGCAGCTGTGTTGAAAATAAAGTGGATGACAGTGAACTGAGCACACGCACTGGTGGTTATTTAAGATGCAGCAGTAAAGTGTCCACAGCAGCTGCTAGCACCAAGCAGCATAAAACAGTAAGGTGGTGCTTGGAGAGTTCAATGTTTCCTGAAGTGATACACAGTGTAAAAGGTTTGGGAAACACTGACGTAGACAGACAACTACATAGAGAGCATAACCTCTAGCTTCTTCACAAATATTGGACTGATATGGCAACCAATAAAACAGGTTTGGCACAGCAGTGTATACACACCTGGACAATAGCCATGCGCTGCTGGCGGCGCTGCTCAATGAGAGCCTCTTCATCAACCTCCTCTCCATCAAAGTCCTCTAAACTGTAAACACAAAAAACGCATTAAGAAATGTGGAGCACAATTTCCTGTCATTATCAGGGGAAATCTGAGTGAATTCTGAAGTAGCACATCAGCTCCAGGTTGTCTGACCCCCTCCGACAGCAAGCTTTTTTCTGAAACTTCTTAGAAATGAAGACATGAAAAAGGTGTGCACAATGTAGCTGCCTTCCTTGTAATTTATTTAGCACATCCACAAGTACCAGTGGACCATTTTTGTCTTTATTGCAGTCTTTTGTTGATTCAGCACCTGCCTTAAATGGTATTTGGATGTGCGCAACTACTAATCATTGTTAAAACTTCTTAGAAATCTGGCCATCAATACAGTTTAACATCAAAAGCAGTCCCCATGAAGTAGCTTAATAGAATATTTGTTAACTGGGTAGCAGTCATGGCTGCAGTAAAGGTACACTGTTTCTAAATAAACTTTCAGCTGATAGAAAATGATCAGATCTGCACTCTGCATGGTATATAGTTTGAGTTTAAAATGCAGAATTAGAGATGAAACTGAATCACAAAACGGCCTACATCTTCTTTGGCGTCGTCTTTGAACCAAAATAAAAAGTGTTAAACACAACATTAAACAGCTCTCTCTGTATTTACAGCAGGTGCCAGAATGTCTAATATCTTCTTTTACTCACACTTCTTCCTCTGAGGACTCCTGGTCGACTTTCATGCCCTCTGAAAGGCTGCCCTTGAACTTGTCCTCATCTCTGCTATGTCTTCTTCTTCTCTCCCGATCCCGGGACGTTGAGCGTCGGTACTGCCTGAGCCTGCCGTACCTGTCTCTCTCCCCAGACCTGTGGGCACAGATGTCGAGGAGGGAAAGTTTACTACCTTGTAAAACTTTTACAGTGAAAAAGGTCTGCTGGGAGGCATCAAACGCAAGCTAAGTTCCAGAGAGAAATACTGAGATGGAAGCTTGCCTTTCATTAAATAAAAAAGCACTGGTTTAACTCAGAGAAATAGCCTCTCCTGTGAGCACAGACCAATGAAAGTTGAGTAAAATGTGCCATCACCTGTGTCCCAGTGGAGACCGCCTGTGGGGGGAAGAGCGGGAGCGTCGCCGTGGTGACGGGGACCTTCGTCTCAGAGGTGAGCGGCTCATCCTGCGGCGAGAGGACGCTCTGGGACTGTTCTCTCGTGATCTATCTCTGCCTGGTCCTGCATCTGGCCGGGGGCGCTTCCTGTAGAAAGATCAGGGGAGCAGACAGACAAGCAACTGTAACACACGAAGGTGGGGCTGCATCATTATGGACAGTTGTTTTGTTCAAAATTGAGATCACGATTATTCAGGGACAAAATGTTCTTATTGCATTTTCACATTTAAATAAACAGATAAATTACTTTTTCTTCTTTCTTCATTGTACCAAAACTTTTCACCCCAAATTAAATCAACAAAGCACTACTTTCACACTCATATGTACGATCACGTGCTGTACGGTGTTGGTGTTGTGGATGTCTGAGTTGACACTTGACAAGGATAGGGATTCAGTGTGGTGTTAGCAAGGCTATTCTTCTTGGCCTTCATGCATTCATTGTGCTGTAGTTTGCGTTGCTGTTTTTTTTCAGGAGGTGCTCTTTGCCTTCTGCTTTAGACCTTTGATTTTCTTTTAGCCTGTTTGCTCACTGCTGTACATTGCTCTTCTCCTCTGAACTACAGTTGCAACACCTAGGAAATTTTGCACAGGCTGCTGCTGCAGGGTGGCTGGCTATTAGTTTAGGATGTGCTTGACTTTATATGCAGCAGAGTTTTCTATGAGCGGAGCACCCATTTTTAATGCCAATGCTGCAGTCCATTGTGTTCATTTAACTATGGGAAGCCAAAAGCATGATTGCAATTAATATTTGATTAACTGTGTAGCCCCACATGAACGCCCGTCAGTGAAAGCTTTCAAACACTATAAGTTTCTCCGTTTCGCTTTATATTCAACACTTACATGATGTCATTAGTCATTCTAATGACTTTTAACATTTCACAAAACCAGTCTACACTCTATATTCTACAAACAAATGATGCACTGACAAATATTTTATTCACATCTTTTAGAATCAGACAAGTATCGATTTATGTGGCATTTCACTCCGACTCATCTGTCAAACAACTTATTTTTCAGTGAGAAGATATAACAGTCAAAACCACTCTAATCACCAACCTCAGCGGTGAGTCCTGCCTGTCCATGTCCCTCCTCCTGACGTCTGGCGAGCGGCTGCGGCCTCTCCTCGGTGGGGACCTTGTTCTAGACGGAGAGTGGCTCTGCTTCGACGTCCGGTCTGAGGCACTAGCCGATGGGTGGTGGGCGTCTCTGTGGCGAGGGGATACGCTGCGTTTCCTTAAGGGGCTGTGAGGCCCTCGCCTGTGAGGGGAGCGGTTCTCTTTCCCTGATGAAGCATCCTTGGACGGGGACTTAGTCGGCCGCTTGTCCCGGTCAGCGTCTGAGCGACTCGGCCGTTCTCGTCCAGGTGATCTGGACCGTCGGCTCCCTCTTTCCTGGTTTGGTCTATCTTCCCGCTGCGGAGAGGAACGTTTATCAGGGCGGCTGCCTTTCTGCTCTCCTCTCCAGCTGGAGGGGGAGTTGGACTTCCTGGTTCGCTCCTTGGACCTGTCAGCACTGTCCGAATGCTTTCGGTCTTTTGACCTGCTCCGGCCACGGCCTCTGTCTTTAGCACCTGTGTCCTTGGTGGGTTTGGTCACCTTGTCCTGCTTAGACTCCTTGGCCTGTGGCCTGTCTGCAGACTTACTCCGACTACGACGCTTGGTGCTGGACTTACTGCCCTCTGTTGAGTCCCGTCTAGATTTCCCACTTTTCCCCCCTCTGGGAGATATGGGTTTACCTGAGCTGCCCCTTTGACGCTGTTCTCCATTTCTGATCCGAGCGTCTCCATCCTCTTCAGATCCAGAGTTATAACCCTGAAGGATCAAACCCATGCCTGACTGAACCTTGCCCTCCATCAACTGGCTGTCCAGCTCAGCTTTGATCATGGCCCTCTGTTTCTCCAAATCCTCCAGCAAGGCTCTGTCATCCAGACTCGGATTTCCGGAGGAGGGAGAGGACTCGACTTTTCTGTGGCTGGAGGAGCCAAAGAGGCCAGCACCAGAGGGAGAGGAGCCCTCTTTGCGTTTGTGTTTCCTGTGTTTGTGACGATGCTTGCGTTTACGGTCCTTGTCCTCGTCAGAGGCATGCTTGTGTTTTTTGTGCTTACTACGATGTTTGTGTTTTTTCCTCTTGTGTTTACCACTGCTGCTGCTGTGATGTTTGGACCCCTCTTCTGTCTTCTCGCCATTAGTCGCTGCCTCCTCCTAAGATGAGATACAACATATCAGCTTGACAATTCATTGATGTGCAAAACAATATTTACGTGTTTAGATATGTTGTGAAGATATGATAGATGTGTTTGTGATGTGGTCTTAATCATTTAGGAAACAAGAAAAACTGTTACACTGAACTAAAATCCATCTTCATGCTCCCATAGAAAAATTTTAATTAATTTAGGGAAAATCAAAATACCAGGAAGATAGACAGGACCCTCTAAACTGAGTTAGATGCACTGTTAAGCTGTTAGTAATATAACTTTGTGAAAAACTGTCTGAATACCATACAACTTGAATCATTATTTGTTGTTAATGTGTCTGGTTTGAGGTGCAGACATGGAAGACCAATGCCACTACAGTTTGAGACCAACAAAATGTAGACTGCTTATGTTAAAGTTAATGTAAACTAAACTTAAGGTAGAAAGCTTAGATTAGAATTATGGCATCATACCACTGATGATACTTAGGTGTTGCTGCTGTCCACCCCTACCTCTTCCTCCTCCTCTTCTTCTTCAGACATGTCTCCGCTGTCCTCATTTCCACTTCTTTCATGCCTTTCCAGATCCTGTTTCCTGTTGAAAAGAGAACAATCTTAAATACTGAGCACACAGCATCATATTTACACTAGTGTAGGGGATGCAAGACTTGGATTTTTCTCAGCCAAAACCAACAACCTGCTTCTCATGTTACATACCAGTAAGATAACTGATAATTTCACTTTTGCATTGTAAAAAAAAGTTCACATAAGCTAGAGTTTATGCACATCTGGGGGTAAGAAAGCACAAGGATGTAATAAGCAAAGATTGGTGATTTAATATTTCATAGCTCTGACTGAACCAAACTGATGTTACTATTACCACAAAAACAAACAGCTCTAACTCTTCAAATGTTCATTTATTTCTTTTAGTAAAGTACGTGAAAAACTTGTCAAATCTGTCAAATCAATATTATTATATTCAATATTCATTAGCTATTTGACTGACAGAATTAATTGGCAACAATTCTGAAGACTGCTGTAATACAAATCATAATCGTATTAAGTAGATCTGGTATCAGTGATGATATGAATGATCCATGATAAATACAGTTACTATAACAAAATTATACAGTTTTGTACCAAATGACTAGACTAGAAATACTGAAATCACAATGTGGCCAACTGCAATATCCACATCACAGATGCAGCACTTTTTTGATACTAGTAAAATGTGTGACAAATAACATTATTATGAATTCCTGCAGTGCAGCAGAGATTCACTAGCCAACTAATATTTTTTCCAGATGTAAGAAAACATGCATGTGATGAAAAATTATCATTTCAACTGGATGTGAATCATATGCAATACCTGTCAAAATGATTTTTTTTAAATCACACTGGGCAGGCCTTGCATTAACTAATGATGTCAATAACCTAGAGTTGTAGCTTGAATAAACATCGAGGGCAGAGACCTCGCAAGGAAGCCTTCTTTTGTTGTCTCTTCCCCCCACACTGTAACCATTGGCAACCAGGGCATCAGAGACTTTTGATATCATAGAGAAAAAAAAACTTTCGGTGCTGTAGCGGAAATCGACTTTGATCCTTATAGTGATCAGTAAAAAGACCACTTTGAATAAATTAAACACATTAATGGAGGCCTTCTAATTCATTAATTTAATGTATTAATATCTGAACACACCACAGGAACTGCTGTTATTTAACTGCAATAATTAGCAGACAGTATGCAAATATGCCATGAAATACATTCATAGCTTGTAACGTTAACTATCATGTTCATTTTAGCACGTTGAGAATAAAGCTTATCACCCAGAAGGCAGGATTTAGCGTTAGATCACAACAGGCATAAGTTAACAGTGGATAACATGAGGTGAAGCATGGTTACGTAATGTGTTTAATATAGCTAGAAACTGCTGAAAACATTAAGCTGCAACGTTAAAAAATGGCCGCAACTTTTAACGATATAAATCTGCCAATCAGCGTGGCAACAACACTCATTTGCCATCACGTAAACTTGACTTGCCTGGGTCTTTCCCTGAGCACGACCGCCAAGACGATCTGCACTCGTTAGCTCGAATACGCTAACCGTTCTTAGCAAACTTAGAGCTAGCACGCTAACGTACATACTGAGGTAGCTTCTAGCCATGCTAACTTACGTTACAGAATGGTTGCATACTTCCAAAACCCAAAGATTTGAGGGGTCTGACAGGTGTAGCTACATTTTGTGGAAGAAAACACACAACACTGCAGTAGAGCTACACTTCTACATGCTATGCGTTTAGCGAAACTTACTGCTAGGTGAGCTAAAGAACATTAGCTAGTATGCTAAGAACGTTAGCCAGCCGTTGACAAGTAATTTAGCTAGCCCCGGCAACAACGTGAACCCGCTGCTCCGCAGTGCTGACTGACAGAACAGCTCCAGTCTGATTTAGGACGAGGAAGACATTTGCACCTTATTACCACGAACGTCTTATCTTAAATTAAATGACTTACACGTGTTCGTTGCCATTATTCATTCTTGTGGACGCGATGTCCATCTCAACGTCAGCCATTTTCCTCAGCTGAGGGGCCGTTTCTTCTTCGTTTATCTTTGGCCCTCCACAAGTACAACAATATGGAAACACTGACACGCCCTCTGTTGTGCTGGCGGCACACTGCAATCAGGATTTGTGCATAGAAATGTGTCTTTTGCCCATCATAGAAGAAGGTCCTCGCTTTATTAACTATTGTCGTATATGCATTATTTTTTATCCACTTTTAGTAATAAGCTCCTGGATTAAATGTTTTTCCCTGATACCTCTATTTAAACAAACTTGCATTACCTCTGTGCTTTTTCCCCAATGTCTATCTCATTTAATTATTTACTATTTTTTATTTCTATCATTTATATTATATATTTATCATAATTTAATTATATAATAATAATTATATTTATATTTATAACTTGGCAGTCAGGGCTTTTTGAGACTTGAATTACACCAGACAGGCAGCATAGAGGGATTTTATTACTACTATTTTTATTTTCTGTTGTTTTTTAACATTTGAAAACTGGTGACCATTCACTGACATTGTTTGGGAGACTCTGCAACACTGTTTTCCTGTGAAACTCCAGCAGTCTTTTCTGGACTGACTACAAGACCAACAAGCAAAGAAATACTGACAGTTGTTGAACCACATTTTATACTCAATTTAAAGTAGATTTTATACCACAGTATGTACAATTACCACATTTAGGCAATGTGTTGTTTTTTGAGTTTTATGGCAAACACAGAAATGAAAGAGGTGCAGTTTTTTCCCTGTGCTCATCACATCTTCGTCAAGAAGAAGGAGAAGCAACAACAACCTCAAACGAGACAAAGAAATAAACAACAGTTTGATGTAAACAGCAGAATAAAAATCTTTTATATCCCACCCCATATGGTTCATTGTTCAGAGTCAGAATGGGAGAACAGCATTTTTACCGTGATTACACAGTAAAATGGGAGAACAGTGGATATACTGTAAAATACAGCCAGCACCTTTAATATTACTGTGTAATTACAGGGTAACCAGCAGAAAACAGTCACAAGTTGTTATAACTGTCTACATACCTTATTCATTTTGTGTAATTATAACAATTAAAATAAATACACAGTTTGATTCACCTCATGTAACATTTTTACATTGCTGTGTTACTGTATGTACGTCACCTTCAGCCGTTCACTGCCATGATTAAATATTAGATTTTTCTATCATCACAGCGATATGCTGTGTAATGTAGGATTTAAAATACATGGACTAAATATACAAACATACAATAGTAATAAAATGATAAAGTATTAAAGTAAAAACATAAAATATTTTTTATAATAAAATAGAGAACTTAAATACACTTGAATATACTATTAAATCAAAGTTTCCATTAGTGAAGTGCAGATTTGTCCATCAGTAGTATTAATCCACTGGATGGCGCCAAAGCACCGTAATGTTTTTGATGACACTTTGCTGTTTCTCCAATATTTATTCAACATCTTTAAATAACAAATAGGCAGTATCCTTTTAAACATATTTAACAATAAATCTAAGCAACATGAATCAAAACAGCAAAACAAACACAAATAGAAATAATAAATAGAAAAAAATAATTAGAATAATAAAAAAGTCAATGAATTAAATGAACTCCAAGGGGGATTTAAATAAAATATGATTCAAACTGAAGTTAAATTCAAATTTTAAGTCGTTTTTAAATGCTATAAAAGAAGGAGCTACTTGAAAAAAAAATCTACAAAGTGATAACTTCAGTATAAATGATCTGCACCAAACGTCAGGCTTGATAACAGCTGTGGCCTGAACACATCTACATGACAATATTCCATGATCGTCACAGCGCCACCTACTGGCAACAGGAAATGACATGTTACAGACTTTGATGTGCTGCTCTAAGCAGCTTGACCATATCCAACTCAAATTAGGTCAGAAAGGCCTTAATCCCTTGGTAGTGCTATGTTGTGAAGATCTTGAAGTATCGTCAAACTGGCGAAGGTCAATGTTTTGCCAAAACACAGGAAGTTGCATTAACTTCCACTTACTTGGTCGAATCTGCCTGAAACTTCGCATGTTCAATAGTTGTCCAGGCTTGAATATATGACATGAGTTTTGTCGATGGGCGTGGCCAAATGACTTGGTCAAACCCTTTAATGTGCAGCCCTGGTGGCACGTGTCACCAACATGAACAAAAACAGTATGCACATGTATCATGTCCAGATGCACAAAAAAATTCTTGGGCCCGTAGGCTAAAACATTAAATTAAATTATTAAATGTGCACCAAACATCACATGTTTGAGTCCTGTCCTGAACACATCTACATGACATTCAGGACATAGTCATTACTCATCACTTTACAAAGTTTTTTTGCACAAAAAACTTGAAAATATACAAGTCCAGCTGAGATAAGACAGAAAACGAACCATTTTGATAACTATTTAATTTATTTTTTAAGCAAATATATTTCATGATTCCAGCTTGATTCCAGATGTGATGATTATTTCTACAAAAAAATAGAGAAAAACAGCAAAGGGCACATTCGAGGAGGCTGCTTATAGTTTGCTTTACCACGGGATGGCCCTGGAAGTCACTTAGTGGATCATGTGGTTTTGGGGGCCCCTCGTGCACCATGGGGTGTATGTGGGGGTTGTGCTCCTCACTGTGCCCCACTGGTATGCTTAACAAAAATGCTAGCTGAGTAAAATTTCTCTCACTATTGTAACAGAAAGACCAACAGCTCAGGGTCTGGTTGTATTTGTTGGTGCAGTAAAAAAAAAGTATATGTAACATGCACATGACTGGATGTAGTGCACATATTTGACTGCTGTAATATAGACTGCAGCTGCACACATTTGTTTGATTTTTAAGAAATTTATCTTGCATTATATGCATCTATGCAATGTGTATATTAATATCTGCACAATCTATGCATTTCATTTCATGTGACATTAAACTTTCTTGTTGCTTTTACTGTAGGCCACAATTTTGTATCAGATTTATCCTCCATAATTAATTAAACAGCACTGTATCAAAGGAAAAACAACTTTACAAATATTTTCTTGCAGAACACTCCCAGGTATACATTTTGTAACTGTTGTAAAACTGTCTTTGTTTGGATAATGTTGTGCTAGAGACCAATTGTGAACTGAAATTTCAGATTTTAACTGTTTCACACTGCAACAAGACTAACAAGAGAAGAAACTGAATATTTTGCTATATCATCATTTGTGACAGCAAGATAAATTTGCACTGCGCTCCTAATGAGACATACAAGTTACATCTCTGGCATAAGTGTGATTGCAGTCTTCATCTTATGATACCAATCAGAACAAGTGCCTTAACTAGAGATGTTAATCCTTCTCAGAAGTGAGACCACGAAATGATTAACTGGAAAGTGTGAAAATACCAAACAGCACATTTATAATGTAGTGTGCTGTCTCGTATAAACTTTAAAACATACTCAGATGTATATGAGACATTATGCTGCAACGCAAAACGCTGCGAAAATTTTTTAGAACCAAGCCGCTGCCTCTAACAGAGCTCAGAGAAGTCACGTGACATTCAAGGATGCAACTTAGAGCATTCAAGGGATGGTTATTATCCACACTAGACAGTTTTATATGAAGCAGTAAATCGTGTTATTGTGAGGCACCTGTGGTTGCTTTTTCACAGCAGTGAGAGAGTAATGGAGGCGTGTGGATATAACAGCATTAATGCTGACATCCTGGCAGATGGGACAAGTGCTTCTGGCAGCTGACAGTCCTGCAGGTGTTATCATTATCATCATGTGTTTTAATGACAACTTGCTTGGTGCAGGCTAGACTAAGAACTGTAAAATGTTCCCTTTGATTCTGCTTCAGATTATAAGGCACAAAAATATTTAAAAAATATAAGCGGACTCTAATTGGTTGAGCCCACTTCATATTAACATGAGTAGGGCTGTAACGTATAGTGTTGGTCTTCTGCTGTGCAGTGTAACTCAGATTTATGTGGTAAAGTTGCAGCTGGAGGTCTCACCACAGATTAAAGTGTTGGTCATGGAGACATTAGCTATTCCATTAGTTGAGACCTCTGTCCCAATGTGCCCAGTAAATCATGGACCTGTACTGTACGTGGTTAATGTTGTGTGCTGGTGTGCAGTCTGCGGAAGACACCGCCTGACTGTGTGACATACTATATACTGTAGTTTATGATGCACAATGCTGAATCTTTTGTTTTGTACCTTTCTTTACCTTCTTGCTTTACATGTTTATTATACAGACACAGACAACAAAGAACAATACATCAAATACATCACTTTGAACATAGTTTACAGTGAACGTCTCTGAAAGTTCAAATCCTTCAAAGAATTTCAGAAAAGGCAATCCAGGCACTCAAAAAATAATAAATAAATAATAAATAAATAAACAACATAAATAAATAAATAATCATTTAAAAATGAAAAAGCCTTTAGTGGCTAAATCATTTAAAACACCAACACGTCTTCATCAGGGCTTTGGTTCTATAAGGAATAGTTCAACATTTTGGGAAACTCACTTATTCTTGCTCAGAGTTAAATGAGAAGCTCAATACCACTCTCATATGTGTCCCAGATAGAGCCAGGACACAGTTAGCTGGGTTTTTCACACAGGGCTAAAAGCATTCATAGAACCCTCTTAGCCCTAGACTTGGGGGCTGTTAGCCCCAGGCTAATTGAGCTGTTAGCCCCAGGCTAAGAAAGCTTTTGTACTGGCACATTCCAAAGTTGGCTAACCTTGACTTTAGTCTAGGGCTTGCTGGCCCTGCTCCTGAGCATAATTAGCCCTGAGTTTGTTGAAGTACAAAAGAAGTGCAGTTTGAGTTGTATAGCCCTGGGCTTAGATCAGCCCGTCGATCAAGAATGTATGTGTGAGGGAGCTAAATTAATCCAGGGTCAATATTCAGTGTCAAAAGCCCTAAGCAGGGCCAGCCAGGTCTAAGCTAAACTAAGCAGTGTCAATCCTGTAGCCCTGGGCTTAATCCCAGGCAACAATGTGTGGGTGAAAAGTTATCCCAGGGTCAGCTCTTAACCCAGGCTTAGCCAAGGCCTGAAACTAGGAAATCCATTGGTGGATCCTTCTTTACAAACTCTTTTTGTGTGGTCAAGCGTTTGAACACCAAAAACATTATTTTAAATTTCAACGAATATCCCATGAGTCCCGTAAGTCAGGCTGAAGTTTCGGGAAACGTTAATAAATCTAATTCGAGTATATTTCCATATGATGTAAGCACACAGCCGTAAAAAAGTGTGTTAAATAGTTACCCTTTGTCAGTAATTTTCCACAGTCTGGAAAAAAAACCTACACGGCCATGAAATCAACATTTCATGGAATCAGTTTGTGCAGCAAAAACTGATAAAGTGGAACAACATTCATAGAGCCAACTGCATGAATATCTTGATGCCCAAACCTGGCAGATCTAATTTACGAGTCTTGTTGCTGGAACTTGGATTTCCATAGAGAGGAAATAAAGCCAGCAGACGTTAGGTCTGCCTTGGCTCTCATAGGGCCTCAGCTCTCCAAGCTCCACTGGAGACACAATAAGGCTGGAGCCATAAAACATGAGGTCCAACAGATGCGCAGTGAAGACAACCACAGTCCATTATACAGCCTGTTAAAAACACTCAGGCAGTTCGCTAACCCACTGTCACCTCAGCCCCTGCACTCTTCATTGGGTTTTGTTTGCTGGTGTGGACGAGGGCAGAGTTATGGCTCAGAACGACTTCCTCCGACTGAAGCTATGCCACAGCTCACAATGCCTCCCAATGAAAAGGGAACGCCTGCTTCCATCACCGCAGATGCTCTTTGTTCTCTGACAGATGTGCCCATCTTTATGTTTTTCTGTCTTTTCTCTTCTTTTCTGAACAGTTTTGCTTTATGAGCCCCTGATGTTTGATTTTCTGAGAGAATAGGGGCTGGCACACGATTTACAAGTGCAAAGAAGTAGGTTTGGGAGTGCGACCTAAGCATATGGCCTTGTCAGAGGATGGAATTTATGTTTGCTTCTGGGGAAGGGATGAGGAAGTAGGTTTACATTGCCATGGCTTATGAGCAGCTGGAGCAGAGTAACTTTGAATCTGTCGATCATTTCTCTGTTGTCATCACAGGTGATTTGAATGTAAAAATCTAGAGATGCTCCTTTAATTTGCTTGACTGGTGACATCTGTGTTAACAGCATCACTGCAGGTCTAGGGTGTGGCAGTTTGGAGTTTGGCATTGAGGGAGTGACAGATTAGAAAACAGGAGATGTAGAAGCCCTCATTTTCCTCCTCTGAGCTACATAATTAAACATGAGTGTAAAATATTACCCAGGTGATAATCAAGGCCCCAAATGTCAACCTTTAACTGTGGTGTAGGTCCACCACCCAGGTTACAAGGTGTAAACATCCGCCATAAACTGGAACTCAGTGATGCTGTATAGCTTGTTGTAAAACAATTATGCTGCTCCATCATTATACTGGGTAGTGAGGACTCTCTTAATTAGGACTGCCTTAGATTAAGAGTCAGAAAAGTCATTCAAATACAGGGATATCCGTGATAGAGATGTATAGACCTCACTGCATTTACCACTGCAGGTTTTTTATGTTCACAACCACTGATCGTCAGCTACTTGAATAAACAACTTTGCTTTCAATGCTTCTTTTTCTTTTTTTCTTAATTAAACGTAGCTACAGTGTCACTTATTTAGTACACTAGGATTAGGTTTACCTTGTCTCAATGCAAAACTGAAAAGTAGCAGTGAAACACGATCCTCAGTTGGGGTCAGTAAAAAGAACAGATGTTAACAGTGGATGGACGATTTCCGATGACTGTCTGTACATGAAGCAAAATTATGAGCCAGATGGATAAGAGCAACATGTACATTAGGAAGTCAGAGTGATAACATGAATATAAAAAGTATTACATGATCAAATTTCTGACAAACATACTTTAAAGCGGCTAATATGCCGAATGAGAATGTGAAAACAACGTGAAAGTAGTCGCCAGTTGTAGCCTTGCCTTTACAGAGCTTTATAGCGAGTTTCAGCTCATTGTTTAGCTGTATGGCCCACAAATGTAATGTTTTGTTGCACTCTCAACACTCTCATAGCATCATTTTGGGCCGCAGTAGGCAGCTGTAGGCAGGAAAAGCTCTAAAACCCACTGAACAGTAGTTAAGTTTGTCATTCGTCCTGTAAAAAAGTGCTAAATAATAAAACAAAGTGCTTTTCAAGGTCAGGAAAATTAATACTACCTGCTCAGCACCCATTGCAGACAGTTGTATTTGGCGATTTGCTGGTGGTGGTGGAAGATTTAGATGAGAAAATAGATAAAACTCTCGAAACTGGCTGTTAAATATGAAGCTGGAGCCGGGAGACAAGTAGCTTAGTTTAGCAGAAAGACCGGAAGCAGGTAGAAACAGTTGGCCTGGCTCTGTCCAAAGGAAACAGTTCACCTACCTGCCCCTCCAAAGCTCACTAATTTACATGTTATATTTTGCATACTTAATCCATGTAAAAACTGAAGTGTGAAAATGAAATTGCAGTTTTATGAGGGGTTATGTGTTGGATTATTTCTTGACTGGGAGCGATGACGCCACAAAGTTTTGTCATCACCTTGAGTTCGCCAGGCAACCAGCACAAGATATAGGCAGATTTTTTTTTCACCTTTTGCATAGAGCCAAGTTTCCAGTTTTTAAACTAATCAGAACATCTCCTATAGCTCCAGGTTCATATTTAACGGACAGATGTGAGAGTGGAATCAATCTTCTTGTGCAACTCTCTGAAGAAAGTCTTAAATGTTGTGAGGTCTCAAATGTTTTAAACTATACATTCAGAATCTACTTACACTAACTTATTTTTTTATTTCAAACCTAAAACCAGTTGCTAATCCTAAATGAGTCTATAAAAAGTGCAGAATGGAAAAATGGCTCTTTAATTTGCAGGATTTGTTCATATCTTTCTATCCTGAGAGGTCATTTGACCACACACCAACAAACTGTCATGTATCTGGTGACACAGCAGTCTTTCATCAAACAAACCAAACCCTGAACCATTCCTCTTGCTCTCTTGCTTTACCCCCACAGAGTTTTGGCATCAGTTCTGTTGTAACGAGAGACAAATGTGTTTAGTATTCTGCATGAGAAGGCTTTAAGGGATGAGTGGGCAAAAGTCTATTTTTCCATTTAAAGTTTACTCTTTCAGAGGAATTACACTGGAATGGGGTATTGAGTCAGAATGTGCTGACTCTGTAAATGTGGCCAAACCACAGATTGAAGCCCTGCTCAAAACAGACAGATCCTATTATTACACAGGGGGAGAAGGGGCTTTCTGATAATACTGACGCGGTTTCCCTGTGTAATGCAATCATTCTCTAATCATTCGTGCTTAAAATGAAATGTGCAGCATACAGCAGCTCCACACTTGGAAAGAAATCGAACCACACTGTCATAGAGAAACTGATAATTTCACAATAGGACAGGCCTGATTGTTTTCCTAACACTTTAAAGTTTTGGATGGGCTGTCCACCACTTTCAGCTATTGGATGAAATTCTTTTAATACAGACATTCGTTGTTACCAGAGGATGAAACCCACTGGCTTTGGTGATCCCCTGATTTTTCATATGGCGCCATTATGAGGTTGACATTTTTTCTTTTTAAGGGAAAAATCTCAAGAACTATTTGATGGATTACCATGAAATTTGGTACAGACATTCAGGGTGCCTTTGTGTCTTTAGTGATCCCATGAATTTTCATCCAGCACCATCATCCAGTAAAATTTGATTTTTTTTTGATTACCACCCACCATGACTGATCAGTGTTACACCCCACCCTAAGGTGGCCCTACTGGGGTGAACAATTCACAATTAACCCACAGACAGACATGTTTAAAATGACCAAATTCATGGGATTTATTAAAAAGTATAAAGAACACAGATACAAAGATTATCGTACATCAAGACTAATTAAATCAAGGCTAACAAAAAGGCATTAAGTAAAAGCATAAATTTAAAGCAACAGATAATCCCATGTTGAGAGGCAGGACCACCAGCAGTCCCCATCACACAAGCTTCTCACTGCCTGCACAGGTGCTTTTAATCACCTTACTCTGGCCAGGTGCGCCTCATGAGCAATCAAGAGGCAGAGCTGGAGAGAGAAAGAGGAGGACGACAGTGAAAGGAACATGCAGCTGCAACATCAGTGTCAGGGGATCACACTTTACAAGATCTTTTACTATGGGGGGAATCCCTGACGAGTCTGTCTGCTCTCCAAACTAGATTTTGTCACCAAAACACACACGAGAAGTGACATAAGATTGTTAACACTGACGCGTCAGTGTGCAGCATGTTAGTGTTGTAGCTGCTGGAGTTTGAGCTAGTTTGAACTACTTTTTTCTATATTTGGGCTTTTCTGGCTCTCATGCTCTTCAGACTCTTCTTCTTGACTCCTCCGCTCCCCCAGCCCGAGTCTGCTCTCATTGGCTGTTTGCATGGCTACCCGACTCCTCCGCGACACAGCAAGATATTAAACGTCTTTGATATCTTTCTGGCGTCTTTGAGCTCTTGGATAGCATTTTGCATTTTGAGCAGTTCACACAGTGATTGTCGCTCACGGGTGTGAGCGCAGATTTGTCTTATTTCTGGAGACTTTTGTCAGCAATCTCCAAAAACTGTTGCTGATTGGAAAATCAGGGCTAAAGTCTTTAGTAAATGTTTGCTAACAGGATGTAAACCGTGATAAAATTATACCTGCTTCACATCAGCATGTTAGCATTGTCATCGTAGGTTGTGTCTAGAAGAGAACCCTATATTTGAGAAAGTCTTCATACAGTCTAATTGTAAAACAAATTTTTCAAAATAAAACAATGCTATGGTTAAGATGTGCTTAAGTTTAGGGACAAAAACACTTGGTTAGGATTAGAGAAAGATCATGTTTTTGGTTAAAATTATCACTCTTGCTAGATCGTTGGTGGGTCTGGGTTTCGATCGTCATTGTAAATATATTAGTGTTTTGCTCAAAATGCAATCTCACAGAACTGGTAGCTTGGCTGTAGACTTTAGTCTTGTTTTACTTTACTTCAAGAAAGTAAAATAATTTGTAGCCAATTTAAAAAGAAATAAACGTGAGACTTTAATTTTTATTCTCATTTTGGAATATCAACTTTAAGCTAACTTGCTTCCTAAATTTCTCTTTTACCTTCTTATTTTCTCTCTGGAAGTCTGACATTAGGTCTGACAGTTCTTCAACGCTGTCCACTGAGGTTAAACTCAGTCATTACAGCACAGTCAGAACCCCAAACATGTCCCTTACTATCTATAGATAGGCTGACCTTTGCACCAGTAAAGACCTGCCAATAGCGGATGGGCAGGTAGGTCTGGGGTGATTCAGCTCTGCCTCCGTAAAAGGTTTGTATTAAACCGCATCTCACTCCTCAACCACCACACGATAAGTCAACATTCAGTGCAGATCTGAGCTACTTTATTATTACAGCGCATCACTGTAATTTTCTTCCCACTGTATAATTTCCTCTATTGTAATGATACAGGTTAATGTCACTGTGTTGGTGCTGCACGGACAGAAATATCTGAAGGAGATCTATTTAATTTCAAGTTTCAAGACTCTTCTCTTACCATGTGGCTCGGCCGGTGGAATTAGATGTAACAATACATCAGTGCAAACATAAGGGACATAAGTGCAAAAACAAGAAGGAAAACATACACGACTCAACATACGATTACAATTAGAACTGTATTGTATCAATTGTCTCATAATTATGACTTTTTTACCTCATAATTTTAACTGAAGGTAATTTTGACCAGTTAAGGCTTTCTGTCCGGCCTCCCAGTGACCTGTAACTTCTGCCAGAGGGGAGACACTAAGGAAGAAGCTGAGCTGGTTGGAGAAAGTGTGTTTATGTAGACTCCAGTGTGGGAAGTTTGCAGCCTATCAGCTCTGATGCTCTGGTGATAATTCTGCCCATTTTCTTTCTTGTGTGCTTAGATGTGTTTCCAGACCAGACAGTAATCGATAGTGAGAGGATGCTTTGGATTATGACTGTGTAAAATTAGACCAGTAGACCTTGCCCGAGTTGCCTCAGGAAGCAGAGCTGCTGTTCGCCTTTTTGTATTTAATGGTTGGTGTTGAGTTCCCATTTTAAGTTACTGCTGATGCATGTGCATGATGCATGTTATTGTTATTGGTTGGCTGCCGATGATGAGAGGTGCTTTTAATTATTTTTAATGGTTTAATAGTTTAATAGTTTTGTTCTGAAGTCAATGATCCTTTCAATAGTCTTTTTTATATTCAGGACCAGGTCATTTTTCCTCATACAGTTAACTGACCTACAGACAGCCTGTAGGCATTTTAGATTATTTTTAAGGAGGGAGAAAAGCAATGGGGACAGAAAGCATCCTTGTGGTACACCGTTCTGGTTGTGATGCATGCAGTGGGAAGTGATAATATTGATTATATATATTTAATAAACAACTACTGAGATTAGTGATTGTGCATCCATGCATGAATACACGTAACTGCTCATGAAGTACAAGTGGATCCAAATACCACAAAAGAGTTTAAATGTGAAAATTAATTTATCTACAAAATTATACTGAAAGGGTGTTGGGGAAAGCAATTTATTTGGTAGCCTATTAGTCATGCATGTTACTTTAGACATGATTCTCATACAGCAAGATTTAGTTTATTCATTCCACAGTTTATCTCATCTTCATTCTGAATACCAGTCGCCATTAAAAGCAGCATTCAAACATGCTGGCTAATCTGCATTTAAATACATTAGGAAATCATTATTATCGCCACTAAATCAGGTTTTTCATTTTCCAAGCAGTGGATAAGCCCAGTTGCAGGGAAATAACATGACATGACTGTGGTTGACAACTTGGAACTTCCAAAGAAAGAGGAGTGAGTCTAAATCAGAATATTTCTTATATTTCGTTTTCTATTTCCCTGATGTAGCAACATCTTTTAAATCCAGACAGCGTCGCCTGTCTGTGTCCCTGCAATCAGGAACTGAACATCTCAAAATGAAACTGTCACTGACGGAGACCTTTAAAATGTGGCAAATTGAAATATTATACTTTCCAGACTGGCTGTATTGCCCTGTCTGGAGTCCTTGCACTCACATAAGTGCGATCGCGAGCTCAAAAGGAGCATGAATGGAGACTTTTGCAGCAACCATCTGCTCCGTCTCATAAAATGTGATGTGCACATTACAGCAGGATGGCTTTGTTTGATCTCAACAGTCCAATTTTCCATACAGATTTATGTGCATGTCCAGTTAAGAGTGTTTTACAACGTGCTTTTACTCGCAATTAATGTGCTATTTCCTGAACTGTATTGTTGAACAGTTTGCAGACAGGCCTTTTCCCACAGTGCAGTAGTTAATTACAGCTGAATCGTCATTACTTGACTCATCCGTGACTTCCTGTAAGGCTCTTTTACTGGTCCCTCTCCACTCAGAGAAACATTAGTGTGCTACTCGAT